>BQKZ01003766.1:21321-31455 GCA_036244855.1 Temnopleurus reevesii
GCAGCTAGCTAATGCAATACGATGACGTCACGATCACGGCATTTCTCCAATTGGCTCGTTGGTAGCTGCAGCGGGGCAGCACTTTCAACGAGAGATGGCGCCATTCTATGCGGGAATACTTTAAATGTTATATGACGCAGAAACAATTTAAATATATTTGAATATTTAATCTATATTGAAAGTTGTATTGGTGCTATGTCGGGTTTTTATGTCGTTGCATCAATCCAGTATACCTCGTGAAGTGTTCAGTATACCTTGGTAATATGGAATCGAGCAAAGGAATGATAGCGAATCGCAATCCGATATTCGTTTGTCAAATTTCTTCAAAATCATAGAAGGAATCTCTAAACAAAGGCTAACGCACAACGCATGAATTCAGTAAATTTTCTCTGAATTGATTTCAGAGACATCCAGTTAAAAGAGAAACACTTATATATACAATCCACCAAATTATAAGACTATACATTCAGTAAAAAAAAAGAGAACATAATAAACAATTCGATAAAACTGATACGAAGAAACCAAAAATTGCGCTTTTTGTAGATATATTGTTAAACATGAACATAATACAATAATAACACAAAGAGAAGAGAAAAGCAGTCATTGATGTATTGTCATATGCACAATAAAAGACCCTTCAAAGTATATTGAAAGGGTCATTTAAAAGAATTACAAGGCTCAAATTCTTCCCCTTCTTATAATTCTGTTTGGGAAATCAAATCAGTCCAAGGATAGATAATAACATTACTCTGGATAATAGTTTCTTCCCTTCCCAACTCATCTCATTTTCTTCCTACCCTCCTACGGGTATATTTCTGGCGGTTCATCTTTCCGCCAAGCTATTCATTTTGGCGGGAAAAAAACAAGCAAAAGTCACGCTCATTTAATAATGCATGTAATACAAAGACTGGTTAGGTTGAGACTGAGAGCGAATGTATGGTATATAGTTTTTGATGGAGTATATCGGATCCACTCATTGCTTTTAGACTAATTCGTTTCAAAGCCCTCATCTTTATTGTTTATAATATTTGTTGCTGCTTGTATCATGACTGTGTATAATTATATTTAGTAGAATTACAGTATGTTAGCTTTTATTTTTACAAAATTGAATAAAATCTTTTTAAATAAAATCTTTGTTCCACCAGGTAGTTTTAAATGATATGGAGAAAGTAGCACAGAATGAATAACCTTCTTATTGTTCACTTTCCATAATCTAAAAAGGATTTCCTCTCATATTTCTTTATTCATGCTATTCCAATAGCTCATAATTTAGAAATATTTTGAAATCATCTATCAATTTTATTGTTGATGTAAACATATATATATATATATATATTCATCCACTCAATTGCATGGGCCTTTCATATCAGCTTTATCATTGGGGATTATTTCATTGGTGATATGCAGTAATGGAAAAGATAACCTACATGAATGTATTATTTTAGAAGCATAATGCTTTCCTTCCCTTTTAGGGAATTATACACACATCGGGCATTGCCGAATTTAACAAAACACATTGTCAGTGTGAAACATATATTTTATCGTAATGATTTACATGAAAAATTGGTTTTTAAATTTATGATTACGATTTCCACTTTAGGTTGACAATTTACAGATAGATAGAAGAATGGGTAAATACGATTAAAATTACACCGGATCGAAATAGCATTAAATTAGCACTGAATGAATTGTTGCATTGTGAAACAACAAGCACAAAATTGCTAAAACAACCGGTGTTGTTTTAAATTGATCTTAAAGTAGTTAATCGAAAATCGGTTGTCAAAAGAATAAAACATTTCGTACAATTTTTATTTTAGATATGCAATGTGAGCCATTATATTGTTTTTATGTTATGAAAACCGAAATGGTGTTTTAATTACATTGTGTATTTATTCATTTCATGTTTTACTCTGCGTGGGAGGAGTGGACTAATATACGAGCAATTTATAAAATTCAAGATGAAAGAAATAAGATTTATGATTATTAAGATGTTTTATCTTTCTTTTCTGTAATTTAACAAACTGTCAAGAAGCGAGACACTGACTTGTATTAAACCCTGAAACGTATTATAATTACGCGCGCAACTCTGATCCTATCTCCTCGATTACCCTAGGCCGACGGACACCCGTGAACCACGAGCGAGGGCAATGTTACACAAATCCCAACCAAGGGCAGCTGAAGATGTAGAAAAAGAGCGAAAATGAAACATAAAAGAGAGACATTCAAACACAACACATAACTTGATGAACTGGGTAACAATATCATGAGTAATTCTTTCCTAGATTGTGCGTACACCGAGGTTCGTGCGTATGAATAATCGCGCCAGCAAATTCATTCTCACGTTTTATTTTGAAATAGTATACCTTCAGCTAAACCCAGATAATTCCCCGTTTTTCCTTCCGAAACCTTGTCCATACCCGCCTGGCTGCGGGTATATAATATTAGCTCAATACATTAAGTAAAAAAATGCTTTAGTTTCAGACGGTACAGCGAGAAAAGTTAAACCGCGGATGAAGCCGGATTTCAAACGTAATGACATTTTACAAATTTTGTTACTTATATTTCTGAAATTATACGCCCGGTGCCTGAAGGGATTCAAATTTTCTCTTTTGTTACGGCCATTTTGAAATTCGATTTCATTTTGCTAATCATCATTTTAAAGCCTTTAGATAACACCCAAAACCATGAAATAAGGAAAGATAATGCCATGTTGTTTGTTATTGTGTTCAACTATCGCTTTACCGTATATACATTTAGTAGAATTAACAAAAGAAATATTGGCCAGAATATTCTGTGTGACGATTTTTAATCATAATTATTTCAATAAAAAACATAATTATATAGCTTTTAAACAAAAAATTACAATCTCTTCCCGCTATAAAAGAAATGATTGCACGAGGAAAGATAATGAACATTGCCATGTTAAAAAAATAGGGATTGGTTTGCTTTTTTTATTATTATTTTTCCACTATTTCTTTTCGATGTGAGCTTTCAAAAACATTGAATAAAAACTGACAACATGTACCAAAAACGTAACTTATAGAATACTATACCTATTTCTAAATTCAGGAAAATGTATTTAGGTATCCAAAGATGGAAATACACACACCAAAACAAAATGAAAATTCAGAACTTTTGAACGGATTGTACGATTTTCATCCAATTTTAACGGGTTTTTTTCATGTCACCGAGAGCACATCTGTTCCATTTTATTTTTGTTTTCATTTACTAACAGTACATCAGTGTCTTCTGAAAGTTTCCAAGATTTGTTTGCGCACATTCTAATAACTCAACACCTTACACACTATGTTTTTGTGTATTCTGCTTGAAGCTGGACCCCTTATCATTCTTCATATTCAACGGAAAAATATCACAAGCTTTCACGTCTAATTATATCAAAAGGATGGTTTTTGTTTTGGACAGGTCGTGGCCTCTAGCTAATCAAGCAGACGTTTACCACATATTTTGACATATCTATCCAAAAAAAATTATGTGTTCCTGAAAAAAATGAAATTCTCCTCTTTTCTTGTTGGCTTTTAAGCGGCGTAATTCCTTTTCTTTGAACATAATTTTGCTATTTTAATATATTTTTTAATATATATTTTTGAAACCTGTATATCCACCTTGCGTCTGTGCTTGTTATGGGGAGGGTATTGTGTGTGCACATGTGACGATTTGTGTGTAAATTTATGTTTATGGAGTGTGCATGTGTATGTCTGTGTGCAATGCATAAATGTGCGTGTGTGTATGTTTGTGTATAATGGTATTATAATGGTATATATAATAATGCGATATTCCATATCTATCATTCCCGTACGTTTGTGTACCTTATTTCATAGTAAATGCTTTCTTTTATGTTTCATGTGTATTTGATTTCCACTGAGATTCCATTAATTTGCTTGTATAAAAAAAATCAAACCTTTTTAATAGAAACATTTCAATTTGGTCATTTAAGTGACGCAATAGATTATTCTTTCTTTTGCTTGACTTATCATCTGGTAAACCAAATATATTATTTCATCTCCTTACCTGATTTATATCCAATCTTTATATCCAATTATTGTTTTTAAAAAGGCGTCGGTCAGATACTAGGTTGTTAAAAATATTTCCTTTCCCCTTTTCTTTTCAAAACATCCATAGCTATGGAATGCAGTGGTCAGCCCCTTACGTCTGTGTATTTACCTGTCGTTTGGAATGTTAATTTCGAGAAATGATATCATCCCTGCATTCCAGGAAATATTTTCTTGTATATCCCTTGGCTTTTAATCTGACAGATTATTATTTACTGTGGTCATATATATGTCATTCGTAATAATATTCGCGGACCGATGACAGATAATGCGGTTTCGTAACTGTCAAAATGTCTAGGATTGTAATTGTACATGAAAATTAAAAGTTAATTGTTTTTTTTCATCGTCCTAGTATTCATAAATTATGTCATTACCAATATTTTGGATCATTATTCCTTCTACAGTGCATATCTTTGCCATTTTATATATTTGAGAGGGAGGAATTTTAGTTTGAAAGATCATGCATATATTTTGGCTATCAGACGATATTATACATTTGAAAACAGTTCAGAGTTTGTATCCACCGCGCTATGTTTCACAACATTCAGATTATACATCAAATTGTACCCAATTGTAACTTGCCAATTTTATAAGAAAACAGATATTTTCAAATGTTTAATGTGTCACTAATTTAAAAATGTATGACCATTTTAGTGATGAAAATAATTAAAAAGATTCTCGTTGTCAAACAGCTAATGGTGACACAATAATCATAGTGATGTTTTGCGTAGAATTTTGTTTCTCTTTCTTCTCATCCATCTGGTGTATTTTTCAGAGCCCTAAATCAAAAGTAATTGAATCAACACACAAAATATACTTCATTGTCTTGAACGAATAACAGCATCTGTTTAAAAAATTATCATCTATTATTAAAAAAATAATGTATATAATAAAAGAAAAACACCGAAAAACCCAAAACATGTTATGAAATGTAAACGTAAAAAACAATAAGAAAATGCATTTTAACTACGAAACTACTATATTAAACCAAAAAAATATTCCATATTAGCTTGTTTGGTTCCCCTCTTTCTTCCGTCGCCCAAGGCCAAATATGATGCTATTATTTCGCGAACCCCCCGGGCCAAGATTACGAACAAAACATTCAAGCTCGGGTCACCACGGTTTGTTTATTAGAAACGAACAGTGAAAAAGGCTGACGGGCAAAGATGGAAAGGTGTTCAAATATGCACACCCCGCTGGCTTTTAGGCTCCTAAACACACAGGGAAACAGGAATATGACTTTGCAAAATCATTTTATTACCAGTATGTATCTTCCGATTCAATTTTTGTATAACGAGAAAAATTGAAGACGTTGTAAATACATATCGTTTCTGGAATATAATTTTGTGATTCATGTATCGATTTTTAATGTTCAAAATGAATGATTATAATTATCATGTCATATGCTTTGTATACAAAAAAAAAAGGATTGTTACTAATGTTTGAAATGATTTTTTGATTGAACAGATTTCCTTTGACAATCAAAATTTATTATTACAATTATCATTTTATACGTTGTGTAGAAAGAAAGGATTATAAGTATAGTTTGAACTGATTTATGTGTTAGAGAATATTTTCTTCGAGGACAGTGTTCCTTGAAAAGAATTGTTCAATTATTCGAAAATGATCAACAAACAATTATATACATCTTCAAGCGCATAGAAATATATTTTACTCGTTATCATGTGATATAAAAGTGTATTTTGGTTGTCAGTATTATTCCGCATGACTTATGTAAATGTATTAGAATGCAGATAGTAAAGCAAGAAAAGTTCTGATCGGTAATGAAACATTTCTGTTACAAAAACTTGTTGTAATATCAACACGCTAAAAACGCAAAAATCAAATAAACATTATCAAAAGGTCGGAGAAGTGACAGCCTTTATAAATATTAAAATTACACTTTAAAGATATTGTATCCAACATTAAATTTTGAAAGATTGAAATCACCATTTTTTTATGTTTGTTTATCATTTTTTAAAAGGTCGTCACTTCTCCTACGTTTTAAATATAAATTTAACCTTTGAGTTTTGAAAATGAATGTAATTATATTTCACCAAATTGTGACAATATAACGAACTATTCGTATTCTTAATATGTTTCAAGAACAAATTAAGTTGCATCAATGTATGCTTTTCAAAGTCAATTGGAGATTATAAAAAAGGGAATATAGGTTTTCTGCCCCCACTGATGATTTTGATATTGACGTAATGTGAAGACTAAAATACACGCTAATAGTAATTGAAAACTATTTGCCATCATGATCTGCCAGACGGGCATTCGGATATTTAATGATACATTCAATGCCTTAATTCATCTTCTTGAAAGTTTGCAAGAGAGGGAGAGGAGGGGGGGGGGGGAGAGAATACATTAAAATAGAAAAAGTGATCATATCAAAACCATAATGCAGTACATATCAAACTTATTTTTTTTTTCCCCACTATCATCTGCCCGCGTTTCTGAGCGGTATGTATGCGCACCTGTAGCGGGGGAGGTGCGGGCGAGTTTCTGTCAATCAGTCCGTTGAGAGTACTTGTTCAAATACGAGCTGCTTTTTTCTCCCTCTTTCTCTTTCTCTGTCTTTTCAAACATCGACTCGACGCTGTTTTAAAATACATGTGCTCATTCCCCACCATGTTATCGTATTTTAAAGCATTTGTGCATTGGATAGATAAGATATACCATGAATTATTATGGGAATAAAAAAAAAAAATTATATTTATATAAAAATGAAAAAAAAATAAAAAATACATTGATGCATGACGAATATTATTAATGCTCTTTATCAGATCTATTTCATAGTTTAGGTGTTCGATGGTATATATTCCATATATCATCATAGCAAAAATTGTTACAACGAATATACATTTAGAATATTATCTTTTATATAGAAATACGCTATGAAAGTTTATATACAATGTTAAATTTAAGTTTGATATTGGGTGAAAAGGTATGTTCTTTGGGTAAAATTATACACAATATTGGGTACTGAGTCTGGGTTACTTTTTATCAATGTTATGCATTTCTTATTCAACATAAAATACACGTTCTCTTTTTACCTACTGAATAATTCTTAGAAGCATCTACTATGATGATTACTTCTATTAATTTTGACTGCATCTTTAATTATGATAAATGCTTGTTGTTTTATGTGTTATTAATTTTTTTTATTTTGTCATTCGATGCATTTTTAAAAGAGATGTGAAAATAGAAATGAAATGAATGAAATATTTCCTGTATACAGTTGTATGTTTGCTCCGCTCTCGACGGTTAATCGGTGAACATCGCTAAATGTTTACGGGAACAAGGTTAGATTTCCCAACTCAAGTGTAAAAAAAATTCACAAACGCATAAACGCCTCCGCCTTCCTCGCTCTAAAAAGCCTTCCGAATGTATTCATTTCTAATCGTTTAATATTCCCCCCATTCATCACATATGTTATGCTTTTTCCCTCCCAACCTATAATATTTCCCTCTTTGCTTGTACTTTCGCCCTATCCTCCGAAACTATGTCCCTCCCCCAAACCCCCCTTCTTATTCAACTTCACTTTACGCTCTGTGTATTCATTTTGTTGCACACACACTTTCAATGATACTCGAAGCTTTTCACACATAACACTTCACGCGCCGAACGCGGGCGGAATGTCCGCCATTCCCTCGGCCAGAGTGTCGGGGGGCAAAGCGAGCGCGCGAACACCTTCATGGGCTTGAACAACATGCAACAACTTGAGACGCCCGCCCCATTCGTGTGTTAATACACCTGAAGAAAGCACACACTCGTGAATTTTTGCCGAAACCCCTTTGGTATGAAAACATCTCCTTTGGGATTCTGTTTCGGAATCGTTTTCTTGGAGTCTATTTCCTCACATTTTCTCTCCCTCCCCGCCAAACACATACACTTTTTCATGTTGCCCCTTTTCCAATTCGAGTTTCCCTATCCATTCCTGCCGCCATTTTTTGATGTTTTCTTTTTCATTTGCATAGCAAATTCGCCTCTCACTATTTCTGAATATATGATCTGTATTTTATATATTTTCCTTCATCTAAAATCCCTCCCCTAAATTATTTTTCCTCTTGTTCTCTTTCCTAGTATCTATATCTCTCCTTCTTCCAAATTTCTCACCATTTTACTTTTGTTTTCCCCTTCTCTTTTTTTTCAAATCATTTTCATCGTTTTTCTTCTTAATGATTCTCTCTCTTTCTCTCTCTCTGTCTCTTTAATCTTTATCTATATTTACAGTGTTTTCATTTATGTAAGTTATTTTATTTTATGCTTTTTCTCGTTCTCTCTCATTTATATTTTCATATGTTTTTGTTTTATTTCATGCATTTTCTTCCTGTCCGTCTGACATAATATGAAACTAAAAAGATTTATATAGGGTTGTTTGATTTTTTTTGCGGGGGGGGGGAGGTTCTCGATCTAATTATCTATCTTTTTATCTATCTGTCTTTCTTTCTCTTCTTTTTTCTCTGTATCATTCTCCTATATTCATGCTCTCCTTTTCACGATGACCATCCAGAGTGTATAGGAGATCAGATGTACTGAGCATGCAGCTTGTAATACATTGACTTCATCCACTTATCGTTTAATATTCTATACACTTTTAGATGATGAAATGTTTTTTGATATTGAACGAAAAGCGACATCTATGTTTGTTTGGTAAAATGGTGCTAAATATTTGTAATTTTGTTAAACATTCTTACCCAATGGCACAAAATGTATAAGCTAATAAATTGTCAATATTATGTTGACAGCAGTTTGTAATCAATCTAATTAAACAATGGTTCAGAGCTGTTTTAAGATGTTTTGGGGGTTTAGGGGATGGTCTGATAATGATTCCAATGATTTTTTTGAACCAAAAGTAAGATTGAAAAAAAGAAAGGTAAATGAATGTAAAACAATGTCTAGAAAATGGATTGATAGAAGGGTCAAAAGAATCTAGATGTCATGAAAAAATGAAAGAAAAATTAAATCTGAGCTAAAGTCTATCCTTAAATAACCAAAGGACAGCACCACCTTCACAGTATACTTCAAAAAGAAATTCGAACTTGGCCGGACAAATAGCGCGCAAAATCTAACTTTTGACTCAACCCTCTCCCTCTCTCTACTCCATCTCTATTTTCTCACTCTACAACGAAAAAAAAAACCAACCCCACTGACAAGTTTTCCAAGAGGATGCTGCTCGTGAAAATGTGAAATTGCATCACGAAAATTCCGTGACAGTCACGTATTTTTTTCGAGGAGGATGCAGAAGTGCCAGAAATAACCTATTCTTCAAAGTATGCCAAGCGGCCAGACCGGCCTAAGAGCAAAGTACTCTTCCTCCAGGTAGCTTTGGTTGACCAGATTATTCCGTTTTCGCTTTCTTATTCTATTTTTGCCGTTTTTCTGGGTTTCTGCATGCCCTGGATGTATGAATATGATAGCTAAATTTCAGGTATTTGTATTACTGGGTTATTAGAACCCATATCAGATTAAAGGCAGGGTTCTAATATATTGACAAAAAGCAAACAAAATCATTATTTCAATCCATAGATGATTAGTTTTAATTTGAATTTGAAATCATATACAAAAGACGTTAAAAGATGGAAATTGCTCCTACGCTATTTGACGTTCAACAAGAAATGGATAGAGCAATGTCGAACTGGTCCTGCTTAGTGATTGCTGGGCCCATATTCTAATTGTTCAAAATTATTTTTAGCTACGATTTTTATAAAATTTGGAGTTATAAAAGCATTCATTACTAGTATTCATTCATTTATTTTTACAAATCTATTTCTTTATTGAGCTGTTATTAGCCTTTATAATCAAGCTATAAGACAAACTCAATGTCATAGAATTTATGATACTCAAGAGAAACATAGTAATATACATTGTTATCGGAAAGAATAAATTGAAATGAAGTGCCTGAAAAGGCAGCCAGACCGGCCTAAGAGCACAGTACTATTCCTCCAGGTAGCTTTGGTTGACCAGATTATTCTGTCTTCGTTTTCTTATTCTATTTTTGCCGTTTTCTGGGTTTTTGATGCCCTAGATGCATGAATATGATAGCCAAATTGAGGTA
>BQKZ01003766.1:41284-52618 GCA_036244855.1 Temnopleurus reevesii
TCAATAACCAGGGGCGTTAATCAAAACACGACAATAATAGGGTTACGTAATTTCGTCGATGTACAATACCAATCGGCGTTCTATCCGAGGGAAGTCTTTGACGAAGTGTTAATTCTTATTTAGTGATGTGTGGCAATGAACTACCTGCATCAGGAGCTTAAAAGTCAATTTATTATTTATTTCGCAACAACGTCTTCGTGTAAATTGGCGCGGTGGCCAAGTGGTAAGGCGTCGGTCTCGTAAACCGAAGATCGAGGGTTCGATCCCCTCTCGTGCCTCTGCTATCGAAACGATTTTTATTTTTGAGGTGCGTCATGGTTTGGAAATTATAATAAAAAAATTAAACATGTCAGAATTCCATTTTTTAATACATGTAATAAATGCGTGTTAAAGTTAAGTAAATAATAATGACTCAATGAGTAAGTATTCATAAGGCAAGTATTGTCATTTTGAGACTGTTGCAATCCAGTTTACATTAATAGAATTATTTTGAGTAATTTGAGCGCCATGAGCGCCCAACTGAGGCGGAACCGGCGCTATATAAGAGGCCATCATCATCATCATCATCGTCATAGAAACTAATTTGGTATGAAAATGCTGTATTTTATCGAAATAACAATGTTAATAGTAATAAATGAATAAATATACCGGTAGCAAAGAGGAACATAACTACGTCCGTAATCACGACAAAATATCGATTCCCCCTAATACCCATTCGTATAAACTCATCCGCACCGTTCAACAAAATATAGATTTAAAAATGTTTGCATAATTTTTTTCCAAGTAATTTTCTCAATGCAACACCCCCAGAACTCATCTCCTACATGTGAAAGGTATCACAAACTCATAAAATTCATGATTTATTAATCTTTCTTCTTTTTTTCATCTCAATTTCATTTCAGATTATGAGCTGGAGCGCCAATTTTTCTTGCGGATGAAGTGCGTGCTGGCAAAGCGGAACGCTGGATTAACGTCCGGCGGTTATAAGGTACCACCGATACATATAATCCAAGAACGCCTCGTATACCCTAATTGGTCATTCACCACTGAAGTTATAATCCTAGAATGCGACGGATACACTAATTGGCCATTCAATGCCGATATATATAATCGTAGATAATTATGGAAGATGTAATTGGCGGACCACGTGTGTTGGAAAGGGAATGATATGATATGGACTGGGGTTGTTAATATCGGAGGTGTGAAATTTTATTAAAGATGAATTGACGTCGTGGTGATACAAGACAGGCGAAGAATTAAGGGTGGAAAGAAGGATGATGAAATGGAGGGAGGATGGCATGGCAAGGATAAGATGGAGGAAATGAACTTTGTTGAGACAGACAGATGAAGGAGATGAGAAAGAATTAGAAGAGTGGATTATATCGAAATCTTTGTAGACCGCTTCTGTAATATTTTATTATATCATGTATCATTTTGAATGCTAAACACTTGCATTTTTTTTTAACTAACTTCAATGCTCTCTAAGTTTAAAAGAGTATAACGAGTATTAAAAAATATGTCAAATATTTTACATGATGTTGCAGCATTTTCCAGAGAATAGTTGGGATTTTGTATTACCTACAATGAAGATTATAAACATATAATGTTTAACAAGCATGTACTCTGAAGGTATATTTCATACAGAAATTGGGTAACCCATATGAACTTGAAGTATGAAAAGTGAGTTCCTTTACAACGAAAACCAATGGGAATTTTGATACACCACTAATGTGTTTCTGGAGCCAATCGCACAAATGGTCTTAGCTATTTTCTTCTGGCTAAGACGTTTTGATTTCATGAGCCATCCTCATAACATAGACGTATCAACGTTTGTGTCTATGTTAATAAGATGGCACAAGAAGTAGCTAAGACCATTTCGTGAAATTGGCCCAAGGGATTCTTTTGTTGATATTCCATGCTGAATCCATCGCATATGGTTACTGTTATTGTGTTTTTCCTAGTGCTTCTTGTCATTTTCGTTTCGATTTTCCATCTATCAGGTGATCCATTGTCATGGCTACCTAAAGATCAAGCAGTACACCATGGACATCGCCCCCTACGAAGGCTGCTACCAGAATGTCGGCCTGGTGGCCATCGGCCATTCCCTACCTCCCAGCTCGCTCACAGAAGTCAAGCTTTATAACAACATGTTCATGTTCAGAGCGAGTCTTGATATGAAACTCATCTTTCTTGATGGAAAGTAAGTATGACTGAAGTATGTCCCAGGCATGAGACTCTAATTAAAAGGAATTCTCGGAAGGGGTGAGCTTTGGAGGCTCAAGCCACCCCCTCCCCCGGTTAAAATTAAGGGGCACCAAAGTTTTGGTGAAGAAGACAATTGTAAGTTCCTCAAGAGGCGTAAGGGGCTGTCGGTGGACATGGTGGAAAGAAATATACAATGGGGGGGACCAGAGTTGTCGACTAGTAGCTCATGGGTGAGTGCTGAAGGGGATAAGTTTTAAGTTGATCGTGCCCAATGGCCTTCAAATCACTTTTGTGCTCATTCTAGACATCTGGCATTACACAACAGTGGGTTCAATCTCCATTGCAATCCCTCTATTACATATGTTTGCTGTATACTATCTTTGTGAGTAACCGAATCCCATTCATTCAATTGTTTTTTTTTTTCAGAGTTGCAGTTTTAACAGGGTACGAACCACAGGACCTGATCGAGAAGACACTCTATCACTTTGTACATCCGATGGACATCATGCATATACGATATGCACATCACACTTGTAAGTTATTTACTGTGTTCTCTTAAGCCTCAGTCACGAAGAAGCCCCGATACAACACGATTGAACACGACTCTGTGTTCAGTTGAGTCCTGCTTAGGCCCCAGTCACGAAGAATCCCGGAACCAACACGATACCAACACAACTCTTTGTTCGGAGGCACTTATCTGTGAACTGTACAAAGAATCGTGTTCAGTCGTGTTGCTTCCGGGGTTGTATGTGGCTGGGGCCTTAACCAGAATGATTGTCCCTGGACGAAGAGGGACTTATTACTCAGATCACAGAAGGCTTACTGGACAGAGAACCTCGTTATATCATGTTGAATATGGTATTTTATGTGACGAGAGCTTTACAACCTATTCAAATTCAGCCGGTGAACAGCCGAATTTTCCTTGTCTGATAAGGTATCACAGACTGTTTCCTTGTCAGTTAATTGTCATGATATATTGTCTGATTCATCTACAAAATATTTTGGTGTTTTGCTAAAGATTCTCTATGTCGATTTTTTTATTTCTGAGGGTGTTATAGTTTGATTTCTATTGAGGACATGAATAAAGTATGGACAATCTAACGTGGGATGATCTTGGAAACAAGAATGGGCTCTGTGCCCTTTGCTGGCAGTCAAAATCACTCCATTTTCTATTTCTTTTCACAGTGTTGTTGAAGGGACAGGCCACAACGCGGTACTACCGGTTCCTCTCCAAACACGGTGGCTGGGTATGGATGCAGAGCGCTGCCACCATCGTCCACAACAGCCGTTCATCTAGACCTCATTGTATCGTCAGCGTGAATACTGTTCTTAGGTAAGGTTTCCAGGGTGGCTTTTCTTTGTCTCTATATTTGATGACATGTTAGGCTCGGGCAATACAACCAAATTATATCGCATGACTTCACAATGGGCCACTTTCGAGGACAATTTAAACACAGAGCTAGAGGACAAGGGATTTGGACAAAGAAAACAACTTCATTCAAGCGATCACAAATGAAAATATACTCTCTGTTTATTCACTGAAGAGGTGCGACACATGTTCGTCATATAATAAGTTTGAAGGAAATTTATTCTGTGTGTCTCTAGCCGTTGTTAACGCTTCAAAAGAAGTTGTTTACTCTTTCCAAATCCTTTGTCTCTGTTGGTCACAGTGATAGGTCGAAAAAGGTGGCGCATATGCATTTGACGTTTTGTTTCCATCATATATCATTATGTCTCGAGAAACACATTTGGGATCTTATAGATCTTCGATGAAGGCTGGTTTACTGCTCCTGAAAAAAAGAGAGATATGTAACTAAGATCACTCAACTGGACTTACAATCGTGTTGAATCGTGTTGAGTCGGGCTTCTATGAGACATTGGATTTTGAAAATACAATTAGACTTGCCATTCATCCAAGTATGCCAGGCCAAGACTTATAAAGATATACTTCATCATTACCGTTGATATAATTGACAGAAGATTGACTTACACAATTCATATATGATCTTTGCTTTTCTTTGTTTCAGCAAAATGGAGGAAAAGGAACTCATTCTTCAATTCGATCAGCTCCAAGCTAAAACGGAATCAAGTTTCGCGAACGTGGAGGAGAAGACACGGCCCAGTAAGAGCAAAAAGAAGAGCAAATCCTCAAAATACCAGCCATACCAGGTGCAGACTCCAACCCAGAGCTTGCTCTATCAGGACGCCATGACTGCGGCGGCAGCGGCCACCGAGTACACGCAGGCCAGGACTTACGGCCAGTACGCCACCGCGTGTGAGGTCCCCGTCCCTACCCCGCAGCTGACTGCGGCATACCAAGAAGGATTAGACAGGTACAATGCAATGTACTCGGCCAGCTACGCAGCGGGGTATCAGCATAATGTGTACGCGGATGGAGCTTACAGCGCTTACGGAAATTCCTTCACGTACCCGACGGCTGAGGCGTACGCGCAGTGCGTCAACGATCGGTTTTCGTCGTACCGCGGACATTACGGGGAGGATCGGTATTACGGGTCGGCAGACGCGCGGAGTTATTTCACGTGGACGGCCGCGCATGGGTATGGGACGGACGCGGCATCGTCATCGGCGTACGCGGACACTCGGAAACACTCGCACTCGTATTCGGCGTCCGAGACCTTACGAAGTGCTCCGAGTACCTCCACATGTTGCAATGATACCGGCGAAGTTCGGCACTTAGAGACCCTGGCACAGTCATGCACTTCGATTACGTCACCGAATCACGGCGTAGCTTCCGAACACTCACACACCGTGTCCTCGCCCGCTCAAACAGGTAGTCCGTCTGGTGTTACCGCGGTGTCCCCGCGGACGTACAGCCAGGAGAAATCGCGACAAAGACGGGAGAACGATTCTGTCAGCAATGGTAGCCGGAAATTCGAGAGTCTTGTTCATGCCACGGAGAGGCTAGTGAAGGAAGAACGTCATAAACTGAACAACAGTCGGTTGAACGGCGTAAATACATCTCAAAGTGACGTCACAAACACCCATCACATGACCGAGACGAGACGAAGCACGAACTCCGCCGAGAACACATCGACGAGGAAGAACACTTCAAGTGCAGCCGAAAGCCGCGATTCGCGTGACCTTCACGATATCTCGTACTCGACGCGCACAACGGACCTAAACCGCCACGCGTCGAACTACGACAGCACGCGGACCACAAGTCCAAGTCGCCGATCATCATCCCTCCGCAATGGACACACCTCTCCCCCATCCACAAATGGAACGGCCCGACCTACCGACTATTATTCAACCACAAAGGACTCGTCCATGTGCTATTCAGGGAATACAACAGCTCTAGCGCGGACGTCTGCCTACGCTGCGTACGGCACGGCGGAGGCAGCAATAGCTGATCAATGCCGGGATCCTAAGGAGTATCCTTACTTTCACAACTCAAGTGCGATGTGTGATAGGACAGGGTTGGGATGGTACGCAAATGGCGCTCATCTCAAAGACTTGCACAACGCTTATGCCTACTGAGGAGACTTTGCTAAAATTTTCATCAGAAGTCATGTCTAACTGTCAATCAATGGGCATTATAAATTATTTATGGAACTGGGACTGTGTATCATTAATTAAGAATATTGTTCTGTTGCAATTCAGGGGAATATGCAACTGAGCCGTCATCTTATTTTGTTGATTAAAATGTGAAAAATTGCACAATAAAATAGTGGTTTCAGATTACAATCGGTCTAGAATTTTTAATCTACTCTTTCTTTTGGCTGTCCATTTAAAGAATATATGCAGGGCTGTTGTGCACCTTAGATTAATGGCAATTTTGCCATTTTAGAGCCATTCTTTCTACACTCTGTAATGAGATGAAGGTGTTTTTTTCTTTTGTCAGTGAAAATCAGAATGTTTCATTTAATTGAAATGACAAATCTGTGTATTTTCATCCAACTAAATTTCTAAAAACAAATATCTCTTGGGATAACTAATGTATCTAAACGCAACTAAAATTGATCATGCCCATTGTATTTATAGCATGCTTCTGTTTTGCACCGCAAAATCCGTGGATGAAGTAGTCATTTTAAAAGGGATTTACAATTACATTAAATATCCCTTCATATGAAGCTACTACTTCCCAAAAACTTTATTGAATTTAAAGAAAATAGTAATCTTTGCACATGTATGTTCAATATTGTGCTAACTGCAATATCGGCCGGCCGTCCATAGATTTGACGTCTTCATAACGCTCGCGTCGCGAACAGTCTGCTATGATTTCCAACATCGTGAATAACTGATGCATGGTAAAAAGAAATTGAACAAAATAAACAACTTTCAACAATGGCTCTCGTGCACTAAAGACACTACTTCCAAGTTATTCCGCAAAGAAATGTAGAGCAGGAGGGCGTTTCATGAAGCTTGTCGCTAGCGACAACTTGTCGGCACTGACTAATCCAACGAAATCCTCGATTCTGGTTGGACGAAAAGCACCGTTGCTAACTATTGCTATCGAAACTGTCGGAGAAGGTCTGCTTGTTTCTGGCGACAAGCTTTATGAAACACCCCCAGATGTCAAACATGTTTGCCGAATTAGAGGTCTGCTATGTTTGGGTGTTTTCGCAATTGTTGGACGGAGGCATATCAAATGCGCACTCGTTTTCTACCGTTCACCAATTTCTAAAACCCCCTATTGCTATTGTAAATAATTGAGTGGGGAGTTATTTAGTTTGTTCAGTCTATCTGTCCTTAGATTTCTCAGTGCATTTAAATAAACTTCAATCTAATTACCCTGAGGTTTGCATCTGACTCATATTTGCTTCTAAAATCTTAGATTTGGTATAAATTTGCATAAATTCGAAAGTTAGGTGATTTCAGCAATGCCTATATATATACAGAGTGGTCGAATAAAACGGAATGATTAGAAACTGCCATTTTAGCAATTGCTCAAAATCATACCATGAAATTGCATTTCCATGTATTTTCTTGGCCATTCTGTGTATGGTAGATGTTATAATCGTGCCTGCATTTTAAATTGATCAAATGACTAAGTTTTGTGTAAGAATCCGTATAACTTATCTAACGGGAGTTTGGAAGCAACGTACTAAACATTTCACTGACTAATGAAAAATAAAATTGTGAGGAAAATTAAGAAATATAGATTATGGTCAATGTATTGATGACTCGTAAACGGAAAATTGAACAGGGTATTAACATGATTAATGGATTAGAAGAATGCATTGTATCCATTTTACATTTTGTGGCTACGTTAATTCAGGTATAAACTATTAAGATATAGACGCATACCACTTCTGGAATTTAGTTAAGCGTAATTTGTATTTTTAGTTTATGTGATAAGATAATTCAAAAGTCTACTGAAATACTTGTATTTGAATATGTAAAAGAGTCTGTTTTGAGAATTCTCTTATTCAGTCTATTTCTTGTGCAGCCTATCATTTTTATTTGTGAAATATTAATATTTGAAGGCGGAAAAGAGTTGCAATCCTTTGTACAGTTTTTAATCTTCTAGATATTTAGAAAGGAAGCAAGTGTATTTGATGATAATACTTGTTTAATATTAACAATAATTATTGCATGGATTCAACGAATCGAGGTATATCTTTAAAATGTCTGCATGCTAATATGATTAAATTTCATTTTTCATAGGTGCGGCTAAATGAAATGAGATCGGTGAACTATTAATTTTGATTGTTTGACAGCTTTATGAGAAAGATAATTGATTTAAAAGATAAACCTTGAAAAAAAGTCTGTCCTTGATGTTCATGTCTTATACTTTCATATCTTAAATCGTATTTTGATAAGAAAATATATTCACCCATACTATTTTTATTTCTTCTACTAATGTTTAAAATATCAATCTTCTTAGATATTCAAAGCAATATACCTTGACTGAGTTAATGATAATGATAATATATAGCATTTAAACCCGCCATCTCTCTAGTCACCTATTCCGAGGCGCGAGAAAAATTATCTAATATTATTACCCGGCCATAGCAATAGCTGCAAAGTGGGCGGTTTTTTTTTCCTTAAGTGTAACAAATTCCCGTCGGTGCCCGTTTACATCACCTGGGTTGAGTGCAGCACAGTGTGGATGAATTTCTTGCTGAAGGAAATTAACACCATGGGTGCGAAAACGGACCGACCCTCTAGTTGAGAGGCGGGAGTCAGAACTACTAAACAATTTTAACCATGTGATGACTGTGATTTCACATGAAATCTGATATTTCTGGGATGTATCTTGCAAGTCGGAAATAAAATATCTCACAAGTTCTAACAATGAAACAACCAATAGTTTAGCTCAAGATTATAGTAGCCTACATGAATTGTGTAATATTATTTCAACAGTGACGAATGAATGGTCATACGTTAAATGATATGTTTCCTTTGATGCTATTTTTAGCCTTCCCATTTCCAATTTATTCTCATAAATTTGGAAGTGGATGAATCTTTTGTTCAGAGTGCCTGTGTGCATCATCAAATCATGTCCCGACGTTTAAAGTTTACCTGAGCCAGGGAACATAACGCTTTCCGATCAAAGTTTTCCGATCGATCGAACGATTGATATCAATCCTTGTCTGTGGGAAATCATGTACTAAAGATTTGCGATTGATCGCAATCTGTTTTATGTTACAGACCCCTGGAAATTTATGATTCTATAAATTCTTCCACTGTTCATCTGTTCGAAAATCATAATTGAATAATTATTGAACGGTTAGTTTTTTAATTGTTTCCCGCCTCGTAACCTTGCTTTGGAATGAAATATGTCAGGCCGGTCATAAAAATGTTACAATTAAAAACTGAGAAGGTGTACTCGGACAATCATATTAATGAATGAGTAACATTATACCCTCATACTGTATGCCTATACCTTTCAAGATATTAAAATTGAAATAACATAATTCAATAACAAAATGTAAATGATATTAGAAATGGGAGTCAAATAGTAGATTCATATTCCTGTATCAGAATACCAAGTGATTTTTTTCCTAAAGGCACTGACATATGTAATGCTCTCCACTTAACTTTATATATGTTATAGAAAATTACCAACTGATGTGAATGTTGAAGAACCAGATCAAATTTAACCCCATATGATCAATTATATCAAACATTGATCAAACATATTTCAACCAACAGTCGCGTGGTGGTCAGTGTGTTGTCCAGTGTTTAGTAATCTTTCGGCCATTTACACACTCTTGTAATTCGGTTATTTCCCATCACACCTTTGTTATAAGTACATGAAATATTTTACATTTACCTTGATTGGAAGCCGAAGTTGTAGAAAAAAAAGATAACAATGATAATGAAAGTCGATGAGTATTTCAGGCTTCTGAAAAAATTCAGATAAGACAGAGACATTAAAAACAATTATTCATAAACACTGCAAGATACCCAGCACCATTTGGTACATGTTATGTAATCTTTCCACTTTCTAAATTGCTAGGATTGAAAAGTCAATCTAAAATATTGCAGTCAGGGACAAATCCAAGTTTGATTGAAATTTTCAATACAATAGATTTACATTGTAGTGGTTCTGACTGCAATCTTTCAGATACTATTTTTCAATTGTAATAATTTAGTAAGTTAAAGTACAGATATTTATTCAAACCTTGGTGAAATTCTGTCAGTTATCCCACTGGGTGATTTAATTGTGCCATATTTGTAGAAGTGACTACTGATAACATTGAAACATTTAATGGTGAGAATTTAAATTGAATGGGACTTGCCATCCCGAGCACATTGATATGGACGCTATAATTGTTTATGAATGAAATGTTTTGTTTTTTATTTCTTTTTGACAGAAATCTGGTAATATTTGAATCCAGTATGTGACAAATGAAATTGTATTGTTGTTCAGACATTGGTTATTAAAGATTTAATCACGAAATTGATGAACTGAGAGCTTTGTTGTTTTTTATTTGATGATGTGGGCCAATGTTCTCCAAAATTAACTAAATCTTCAGAGGCAGGAGTACTCTGGGTTTAGAATGTCACATAGGATGTGACTGTACCATTGTGTCGGTATATTGGACAACATGATAAAAGTGTTAGAATAGAAACAGCAGGAAATTAAATTGATTTTAATCTGACCCCAAAATGAAAAAGTCATTTTGTTTTATTTCATAGGCATCTAGGCAGTTTTTCACCAAGTCTAAGAACGACTGATGTAGGTTCTTGTACTGAATATTTACATTTAACACAGGAACTGTTATTAAAGTCGTAATTTAAGTGACTCTAAACTTGGGGAAACTCCGCCCTGCTGTCAACTACAACACAACAGGAATCAATTTAAAGCAGCACTGGTGTTGTTCTAACATTTTCCTGGTATAAGTAAAATAAGAAGAATTGCATTTGGTGTTAAATCAGCACCCTAGCTTTGGCTGTGTACACTCTCGAAAAAAGGTTGATACAGTGGAACCTCGTTATAAAGAGGTTGGATATAGCAAGATACCTGTTTATAACAAGGTGACTTTATTGGTCCCAGCTCTTTATAGTTCTTTGTTTTTTTTACCCTGATATAGTAAGGAACCTGATATAACACGGTAATTTTCATGGTCCCAAGGACCTTGTTATAAAGAGGTTTCACTGTATTGGAAACTTTTGTCTTGTAAATTTAGCCACCACAAAAAGATCCATAAATGCTCAAGGAAATTAAATGGTTCAGCTATGAACCTGAATATGTTTCTAATTATCAAAAGGAGGTAACTTAGAACATTTAAAGAAAAATCTAAATATGAGATATCAAGAAGCCATAAAGAACACTTTAAGATTTGTTTTCTTCTAAGAGTCTGCTTCGATTTACAAAGGCATTAGAATCATAATGTAAGGGCCACTGATGCAAGATTTTCCTTTCGATTTCAAACTTTATCCAACCTATCTTTCCTAAGTTCCCAGCACTTTTCGTCTGAAAAAAAACACTTCAGTTTCACAGCATACAAAAAAAAGCTCCTTTAGACAAAACATGAGAGAAAAACAAGAAATTTCCACAGAATTTAAAGAATTCAATCCATTTTTATCTTGAATGCATTTAATTCGATCCAAATTAACACATGGGCACATTTATAGACATCATTTATCAATTCTCTGATGGCAATGGTAATGGAAGTGGTGATGGCGATGATAGTTGATGTAGTAAATGTTGTTTTG
>BQKZ01003767.1:13839-35909 GCA_036244855.1 Temnopleurus reevesii
GTGAACCATTACGCACAAGAAGGGATACCAGTCAAACGTAAAGTCGTTCTTAAAGTCTTTCTTATCTTGGTGAAACACCACCCAGGGGCCCCGTAACATAAAGCTTTCCAATCAATCGTACGATGGATATCAATCGCGAGTCTATGGCAAATAATGTAATAATCTTTGCGATTGATCGCAAACTTGGCTTATGTTACGGACCCCAGTATAAGTTCTCATATTATACAGGTGACTGACATTTAGAGCTGAAAAAGAGTCAACAATGTTTGCATATTTTGGCTGTAAAATCTTGTTGGTATTTTTTTTTCTCCAATCCAACAGGATTTTTAATCCTCCTATAGTGTACATTGTTAATAAATCCATTAGAAATGATTTTCTAGAGGATTTTAGACATCAAGGGATCGTTGGGGGAAAAATACGGTATTGAAGCCAAGTAAAACTTCCAATTTCATGTATTTTTTTAGATTATCATATAGAGAAAGAGGAAGCAGATTCTTACATACCATCTCAATTAAAAGCGGGTAAGAACGCTGAAAGTTTGTAATAATGAAAAATTAACGAACAGAATTTTGTTATTGGGTTGATTGACAGGTCATGTTCTCATAAATGTTACTTGTTTAATGAGGATTTCATTAAAGGGAAACCAACCCCTGGGATTATCGTGGTGTCATTAAATAAAGAAAAATCAGATGAACAAACTGTGAAAGTTTGAGCAAAATCGGACAACACATTCAAAAGTTATGACTTTTCAAAGTCACAGATTATGACGATCCCTACCGCTTATGGGGATCCATGCGATCGGCAAATTCGACGAAGTCCGTGACGTCATGTCAGACAACTCCTCATTCACTCTGTATACAAATTTTCACATTTTCTACTTTTTTTCGGAAAAGTCAACAAAATGCCAATTTTTGATTGGGGTATAGCATTTCTGTACTGATTCTGCGTGTAATTTGAGAAGAATGATGTTGCAACCTTACTCTAAATTTTACATTAATCCATTTAAAAAAATTCTATGTACAAAGTGAATGAGAAGTTGTCCGACATGACGTCACAGATTCCATCGAATTTGTCGATCGCACGGATTCCCATCAGCGATAGGGATCGTTATATCTCAGTAACTTTGAAAATTCATAACTTTTGATATGGTTGTCCGATTTTGCTCAAATTTTCACAGGTTGCGCATCTGATTTTTCTTCAGTCAATGAGATCACGATAATTCCAAAGGCTGGTTCCCCTTTAATAAAGAAATATGATGATTGATGATAGCTGTATATTTCGAGAGAAATAGGACCGAACTCACTGCTGTATCGTAGTTATTGGGACTCACATCAATCAGTGACACGATGAAATATGGTACCTGTGAAGGAAATATTGTTTTCGTTTGAAATATTCTCAACTGCCAGATTTTAAATGCTATTCCCGAATGGTTAATGGCGTACATGAAATAAGCTGTGATAATAGTAGGCTTCAGCATCAACGAAAAATGGATATCACCTACAAAGGGACACTGAGCAGTAATAGTGAATTATTTATTCAATTTTCATATTTATCTTGATAGTGCCTGTTTGATTTCCTTCCTTTTGCGTTCTTTGCTGTTTTTTCAGCAATCTGAATGTAATAGCACAGCATAAGTCTAAATGCATCACTCCTTGAAGTCGACGTATTCCCAATGCATGCAAATTAATAATTAAAAAAAAATGTCGGTATACGGACCACATTGCACATTCTGACGCATGCATAACGTTTTGCATAACGATTTGATCATTGATGAGTGACGTATTCAGACGAATGGGTGGCGCATCATCGGCGTTCATAACTTACGCGAAACGATATTGTAACGTTCTGACGCAGCTCATACGTTATAAATCCGTTTAAAAAGGCTACAAATTGTCTTGACATGAAGAAGTTTGCAAATCTGTGTCGACGACAATGATAATAGTAATAATACTACTACTTCTACTACTAATAATAAAAATAATAATGAAATGAATTTATATAGCGCTATTATTATAACCTCTTGGTTCGGCAAAATTTGGACGAAAGGGTCTGTCTTTATGCAAATGGTCAGTTATAAAAGGGACACAAGGGAGCGTCTTGGCATATATAGTCAATTCTTGACTGGCGTGCTGTAAAAACCTAAAAAAAAAAAAAGTCTTGGCATAGCGAAACCAGACGCATTTTTTTTTTCTAAGGACGCACCAGTCCCGGGGGTCAAAATATGTTTTTTTTTTTTTTTTTTAATAAATGTGTCATATAATGCTTACAATAACTTTGATGTAAAAAAGTTCGGCGTCTATATGTCGACGATTAAAAAAAATTCATATGCTTGGCATACGTTGTTTAAAACGTCCTAGACATCACAATTTACATGGCAATGCAAACTCTGCTTGTATGTAATCTTTGTTCTAATATCTAAACTTATTGTGTTTTGTTTTCATTTTTGGTTTTGACTTTGACAAAATGATGTTTCTCATTCCTCTTCTTCTTTCTTTCCTGCTCTATGAATAGCAGGCCCTCTTGTGTCGAACATATATTATGATCACCAATTGAAGAGCGCCATCTACAGAGGGAAAAAGGACGATATCACTTCTCAATAAGTCACATGGGTCCTTTTGAGGGGTAAAAATCAATCTTTTGAAAAGTTAGTTTATGCATATTTTAAATACTTATTTAAAATTTTGATTATTCAAATCAAATCATTTTATTTTTTTAATTCCTTTGAAGATTCAAACAAAAACATTTCATAAATAATAGTAGTAATATACAAAAAAAAATGGAAAAAGACGCCAGTAAAGACGCGAGGCTTGTTCAGAAGGCTGGCCCCTCATCATTACATTAATAATTTATACATGATAAAGGCATATGCACATAAACATATACAGATTATTACATTATAATTAAGATTACACTAATCCAAATTTATGCACACCTCTTTGTCAAACGCACAATGACAAAATTGTTCATCTTCTACAAAATATAGATATTTCAATAGAGGGAATGTGGATAGCACGCAGTGGTTGTTGCTAGGTTGGTCAAGCTGCAATGTTTGTCCAACCTAGCAACGTTAATGTATGCAAGTGGCATTCTGACTATTGTACTCTCATTATTTTCTGACAGCGGAAGATATAGTTTGATTTGGGGCAAACGCGAATAAATTTGAATACATTACGAAAGTAGTCTATTGCTCGACATGGCCATATCGCTAGATCCCCTTCTTGCTATGACGTCATAACTTCATGCGTCACATTCTCGACATAAACATATATATCAATGTTTGTGTCTAGAGTGGCAGAAGAAGTTATGGAGGTTCTCACGTTAGAAAGTGTATAACATTTGGTATCCTATCGATGTTCTCAAACAAATAAGCCGATTATAATTCACTGAAAAAACAAAGGTTCCATTTGCGTTTCCCTGGAATGAAATTTACGTTGCTTATTAGTCAAAACACTTTTGCTGATGTAAACGTTCAATTAAACCTATTTTTAGGGTCTCCGTCATAAACATGGTAGAATTCAATCGAGTTCAGGATTTTTTATCAGCGTAAATTTTCCCGATCGGAAAAAGCCTGTTTGCTGATCACCGAGAACAGAAGAGAATCGTTTGGATAACATGCTTCCATTGCAAGCATTTATAATTGCTATAGATGCACACAAAAAACACTTCCCTCTAATTTTGTGAGGAAATTTTGAACAGGTGCCGCAGATGTTAAGCGAATAAAAAGGGAATTTATTTTTCTTTTGTGATCATGAAGGTATTGGAAAGGCTTATATTTTTTGCTTTAATTTGTCCAATTCCATGTATTTGTTTGTCGCTTTTGCTAATAGTGCATCTGATATCAGAAGAAATTTTCTCAATCAGAATGCGCCGATTTTACCAATAGATTCAAATTCATCCACGCTTTCGGCCAATGAATTTCATTGCGTGGCATTTAAAAAAACCTGCAAGTAGGAATATTTAGAATCAAGTTTGCATATATTATCTATTGCTTTGTCAGGCAAGCCTCGGAAAAAGCTGTCGGATTGCCGAGAACAACTCAGTGAGCATAGTTTATGCATAAGATTTACATCTGCTGAAGTGAAACCGGTGAATTATGGAATGTTGCCGTTTATCATGTTTATAGCACAAGTCTCAAAGAGATGTATAAATTTAAAAATTTGAAATAGCATCAACCGCAGGTAAACATAGATTCCCTATACTTATCCTATTTAGTCAATTTGACGTATTCTCCGATTCATTCTCCTATAAATCAGCTTTAAAATCAATTTCGACTTCTCCAGCCGTAGCGACAGGTATAACAGCGAACAAAATATTAATGGCGCATACCAAAGAACAATACAAGATAAGCAACCATCGTGGAAACATCAATGACCTAAGAAGTATTGATTAAAACATTAAGCTCAACTGCATACATTTATTTCAATAACCAAAGAGACCATTACGTACCATTTTCTTAAATAATCAATCACGTTGATCCCCATCAATGGAGCAAACGAACAAATGTTTTTCAAGCAACAACAGTTTACAACTCCACCGGGAATGTTTAGGAAGAATGGGAGGATAGGCTTTCGATAATTATTACTTCCCGACGAAGCCCTAATAAGTTAATAAGCCGATCAGACATGAATAAATTATTAATCGTAGGAACTCTACTTTTTATGAGTAAATGTATAATCAATCATTGACTTTTCGACAGTAATGAAAAATCGGATGTCGGAATCCATAGGCTACAAAAGAGATCTAAAATGCGGTACAACTGAGATACATACCACATTTAATGCGAGTATCTATGAGATTTGCACAACAATAAAGTGGTAGAACTGGAATATAATTTATTTCCTTAATCGATTTCCGATTTGCTTCGACTTATACTAACGGTAAAGATAAGTCTTTTAAATAGCAAGAGTTTTAAGTTTAGTTTAACGCTGGGTTAAAAAGTGAAATTTGCAGATTTAATGGTATATCTGTAGTTGTTTTTGAAAACTTGAAAATTAATTTATTTCTTGAAGCTTTTCAATAATATATTGTACCTTTATGCATCATTTTAGTAACAATATCCACATACCCTAACATCACAGCGCAGTAGAGTATATCCATATAGTGACTGTGCCATATAAATTATCTAATTGTTATCATTTGTTATCATTATTACATGGAAATGGACAGTTTGTGTAAAGAACTGATCTAAACTGACTCGAAATCGCTCTTAACACCCCTCCCATTTCTGTCCCTCTCCCTCTCTCTCTCTCTCTGTCTACCCCCCTCTCTCCCTCTTCCCCTCTACCCCCTCTATCTCTCTCTCTCTCTCTCTCTCTCTCTGTCTACTAGCCCCTTTTAGGACGATGAAACAAATTTTGTGTTTTGGCCCAATAACTTATGAAAAATGTACCTGATTAAATAAGCAGAAAAGGAAAAAAAAAACGCGCGAAATCATATCCTTCTTATTCATGATTCATGATTTTGTCGGGAACTTTCAAAATGTATGTTATTAATGTTTAAAAATCCCTAAATTGGCAACATATAAAACGGTTCAAAATCACTATTTTTCTGGTAGATTAGTAACTTCTAACTTTCCAACATGCTTTCCGTTAAAGCAGAATCCAGTGTTAGTGTTGCATTTTTATGGAACTATTCTAAAAAGGTCTGGAATTGGAAAATATTGCCAATTTGAGGAAATAATAGTGATTGTATTTTTTAAACGATCCTATTCTGCAATTGGGTATCAGACATATGTAATAATGAAGAGGTTTGTTCATGCGTTCATTCTGCACCATGTAAGGATGTGTCTTATTTTCTATTTATAACGTTTTCATGTATTTCATTATTCCTATTTTATTGCAAACATAACAATTTACCCAAACTACAACTCCCTAAAAAAAAGTAGCTAACAAATTGTTGATACTTATTTCCAAATTGAGTGCATTAAACTGTAATCAATGCATGATAGGATAATCGAATGGCATTTTCTTTTTGGGGTTTTTACTTTAAATGCGGAGAATAATTTAATGTTTTTCATGAGATTTTTGGAACCTTGATTTAATCTCCGCGAGGCCGGCCTGGCAACCCTACGAACATTTAATGTAATGACTTAACATAATAATCAAACAGAAGGAAAGAATTTAGCGTAGAATGTTAAATAACCTTTTGATTTGCCAGTTGTCTGCAACAAAGGCCGTTCTATTATCGTCTAACAAAGAAACACTCTAATACTCCTAAAAATGCTCCTAATCACTCGACCATTACATTTCTCCCTTTCTGTACTCCTTTCTCTAAATATGTTGCGATCTTTAATCACTATTGAAGGGTGATAGTGGGGTCCTTGTACTGTGAAAGGTTTATCATCTCCGATTAGTACTTAGTTGAAATCGGATAAGGCGGCATTTTGAGGGCATTTGTACCTTTTCACGACTTTTCGACGGTACACTGCCCTAAGCCGGTCGAAGGGAAACTAAAGAACCCAGAAGGCGTAACCGGCGTTTAAACGGGTTGTCTCGTAAATCGCACCCACAGAAAAGAAAGGAGCAGACAGGTGTGTGCGTGAAATGTGGGTGAAATACTTTTTTTTGTCTCTAAATCAATTGATGCATGCCTCATTTCTTTGAACTTGATGGCAATATTGAGTAAGTACACATCTTACTTAGATAAGATAATAAACGAATCAAGATTATTTTAGTGTAGGGTTTGATTTTAATGAGTCATGGTGTCGTGATTTTTGCAATTAAGAATATAAATATAATGTCATATAAGCTCTATAAAAAGAGATTCTGGCGGTAGAATATTAATCTAGAGAAGTGACAAGCGAGAAGTTCAAATGGCAGTGCTGTCATTATTATCTGACACAAATTTAAACAAGAAAAAGGAAGGATGTTTTATTCATTTCATGAATTTATGAAATTCATCGCAAGTCCTGACATATCAAGAATGATAATTGCCAGGGATTTCCTTATTGACATACTGTGTGACATTTTTTCGATCATGTTACCCATCCCAACTAGCCGTTTTACCAACACACGATTTATACTTCTCATTGGCATTTATACAAAACCCCACATTCATACATACATGCAGACATACACACACATATACATATATTTACACACACACACACACACACACACACACATAATAGAGGTACAAACAGTACCTCTATGCACACACATATACACACACCATTACACACTTTTTGTCACCTGGTACACACACACGCACACACACACACACAAATTCACCCAAACACACACATACACATGCAATTAAAAATAATAACACTCACCACTCCTTCCTTTTTCCTCATTTTTACAACGCAATGAAGCCAGCACAAAGACACTTCAGAGAAGAAAAGTGATAATATTAGAGGGGCGGATTTGTGCTACTTTAGCTGATTTCCTCTGATGCGGATCAGAGCATTTTTGAAGCATATGTCAGCGATTGTTTGAATTGTTATCTGGTGCACAATTGGTTAGTGTAGACCAAACTGGATTAAAGCTGTAATGCAGTCATGCGAGCCCTATTAGACGCTAAACGGCTTCATCATGAAGGCCGAATCACACATTTACGTTTAAAGCCTGCGTCGGCCCAACGTTTTGGAGTATTTTAATTAAAAAAAAACCCCGAGCGCAAAGTATAAGCGAATCAGACTTGGAATGATGATCTGCTTGCGCTCGAGGAGCGTACAACGAACGTCAGTCAAACATAACAACCTGCGTCTTTGTGACTCCAGGGAGCATTTTTATTTTTGAAAAAGGCTGGGCCGACGCAGGCTGAAAACGCAAAGGTGTGATTAAACATTGAGTCATATTAGTTTTCCCAGGCAGTGTTATTATGCCCGAGTCACGCTTATAAGATGAACACACCGGGCAAATACCGAACATTTATGTCTCGCCGTATCAGGCAATAAAACATGGCAATAGAGATTGACGGGAAAATTGTCGGTGTACCGTATCAGGCCATACAAGAATCATCTGCTGAACAGCGGGTAAACGTCAGATAAGTGTAAACAGTGTATTTAGTTCCAAGATCCTATGTTACAATCTGAAATGGTTGGTATTCTTCAAATCATGATACACTCATCTTGCTTTGCACTTTTAGTAATTCTCACTAATTAGAACATATTCATTTCAAATGTTTGTCATCAAGAAAAAAAAAATCGGATAGATATCGTTTCATTGAATTTGGTATTCTGATTATATTTAAAATGAATATGCAATGTCCATACTGAAATTAAGTAAATGATAATGTAGGCCCAACCTTGTTTTCATGACTACTATTTGACTGCAATCATTTATCATGTAATTATATTTTATCAGTATTCCCCTTATCGATCTCTCTTCTTCTTCTTCTTCTTCTTCTTCTTCTTCTTCTTCTTCTTCTTCTTCTTCTCTCTCTCTCTCTCTCTCTCACTCACTCTCTCTCTCTTTCTTACCTTTTCTCTATCTATCTCTCTCTTTCCCTTTTTCCTTCTCTCTCACATACAATATATTTTCGAAGAAGTTGAATTGTTATATTTTGGGGATTTTTTTATTAACTTCAGTTGTTTCTCCAGTGATGTAACGATATTTGTTTTTTGGGGTTTTTTTTCAAACAAGCATGAATTGATCATAAATTATTATTTGATAATGCTACGATTTTATTTGCTGTGTTGCTACATTCATTTCAATTACAATGAGTCAACTCATCTGCAGTATACTATTTGTAAATTGAGCTACATTACCTTTCCGAAGCTGATAATTATCTTCTATTTATAATTGTTTGTTGTAATGGATTGATTTTATTCCATTAGTCAAGAAAAGTGGGAGTGTAATTCAATGACCGCATGTCACATGACATGGCTTATATCGTAACATTCGTTACACTTTGATAATTCTCACCATTTAAAAACTAGTCACGTGAACAAAGGGGGTCAAAACCGCAGATGCGTTTCCTTTATATCATTCTCTTTTCGCATTTATATAATTGGTTTTTGGTATACAGAATGGAGGAAGATGGATCATCAAAGTGAGGAGTTTTGAGCAGATTAGTTTGGGATTAATTATCATTAATCGATCTTTCAGCCGCTTTCATCCGCTTTTAGGGGCGATTAGGAGGAAATAGGGGGGGGGGGGTGAGACCATTGATGTCAGCATGAGGTGCTTTAATTGCCCCCATCGATTTCCTAATGTTGATGACCTTCCCTCATCACCCCTCCAATTTAAAAAAAACGAGTTGGAGGACAGATATATCTGCTTTCGTTAAAACGCTGCCGGGTTTTTTTTGTCTCCTCTAGCTATAAAAAACTTTTGTCCATTCAGTTACTTTACTCTCTAATTCCTACAGATTATCATGTTTAATTGCATTCTTTTCTCAACCTCCTTTGTCCGCTGGGGTGCAGTTGTGTTCCCCCTCTTGTTCGCGACACCCCTCATCCCGTGGACGAGTACCCCTCTCCACTCGGATGGACCTAATCGATCCGAGAAGCTCTTTAAGTTAAACCTGACCGACATGGCATTGTGGCGGGGTGTGCTTTTCACACTTGGCACTCCATTGATGCTCCCTTAAATATCCATTTCGAGAAAACCAAATTGATTTCCTGAAGTGACAGGCATGTTTCATATCGATCACGGTATGATTAAATACAAAACAAAAAACCCTAAAAACATCTCCCGTGTTTGTAGTTGCTATAATCCCTATCGACAAATTTCCTCCTCTTAAGAATAAATTCCGTTTCAAATCCATTGGATTTTTGCCAAACTTGGGGACCGTTATATCCACTTATCCTTATGCTATCGGACTAAAGAAATTGTGCATTTCTTAACAGGATAAGAAAAGAAATTGTCACACATCGCAGAAGCTACTGATGTTATTGATTCAACCGTGAGCGGAAGCTATTGAGAGTTCCTCCATCATGCTATAACGGTCCCATTCACAAAACTCGGTAATTATGAGCAGTTTAAAGCTAAGCTTTCACGGCATCCATATAGATTTTCACCCCTTCTCTGTGAAAAGAGCTCCAAATGAAACGATTGTTGTTGTATCTTGTGAAAGTTTTTGATGACGTCAATGTTTCGGGTTCATTTCCCGTGTTCACCTCTAGATAACGGTGCAGTCTCGTCATATACGTGATAGATGGGTCACCCAAGACTCGCTGTTGAACAACACTAATCGGAAAATGGTCATTATTTATTAAAACAGATCCGATATATGATTTATCAAATCTGTGAAGTGGGTCATTTTCCTCAGAGTCAATTTTGTTTTCGCTCATCAGGTCACTAAAGCTGAACCTGAATTTCTTAAACTCGATTAGCCATTACGAATATTATGAATAATTAAAATCTAAACCACTTGTCCAATCTATTTTAATATATACGTATGTTGCTTTTTCTATTGGCTGTTTGCTTTTTTAATTGTCCAAAGGCTCATTTTATCTCCAGACCTGTTGCTTCTCTCCCATCATAGACCATACAACTTTTCATTTTTCCTCTAAAAAATAATTGAAAATCCCACCGCTGCCACCAAAAATGGAAAGTAAGCCCCCAACCAAGGTAGCTTGATTCAATTACAGCCGTTAAACAAGATGTTGCTCTCTTGCCAAGAATTCAAAACTTACAGTGTAAAGAAAAGAGTTAAATTAAAAAAACGTCGTAGTTATTTGTAATTTCATCTTCATTTGAATATCTTTTACTCAACTTGGTTCAGGTATTTTACCCTATTTAATTCAATGAGTATCCTTTAAAAGGCACATGCTGGCCACTATTCGACGCGAACTTACCACATTCTCAATGCAAGACTGCCGCCCTGCCATCCGAGCCACATCCGAGAAAATTGGCCCTTTTCTATCGTCTGATCTATACATTGCTAAGAACGATATCAACTGGATTTAATTACTCTTATATTTTCTTTGAATGCAACAACTTAGAATAATTCAATTATCTCAAAATACTTTCATTTCAAAATGCTGTGTTATCTTACTTATTTTGGTTAGGTTTGTGAATTGTAGTTTGCAAAACTATAATTTAGTGCGTAAACATGTGGGTTTTTTTTTTTTTTTTAAGTAAATGGTACTTAACTTTTGCCTTATTTTTGTTCATTGTATCCCTCGCCAAACTTAAACTCACTGTGATCATGATAACATGTTTGAAAATCTTCTAAGCTCTTCCTGTGCGGGAACCAAATCCCAAATGATTTACTAAAAGATAAGATAACGGAATAATAGAAAATGAAATAAATCAATGAAGTACTATAACACGATAACACGCGCGCTTCGTGGGGGAGGGGTTGAAGNATGATAGATGGGTCACACAAGACTCGCTGTTGAACAACACTAATCGGAAAATGGTCATTATTTATTAAAACAGATCCGATATATGATTTATCAAAACTGTGAAGTGGGTCATTTTCCTCAAAGTCATTATTTGGCTCATCAGGTCAGTGGCTGATCAACTAAAGCTGAAACTGGATTTTCCTAACCTCGATTCGCCATTCAAAATGTTATGAATAAATAAAATCTAAACCACTTGACCAATCTATTATAATATGTTGTTTTTTCTATTGGCTGTTTGCTTTTTTTAATTACAAAGTTAAAACGGTTCATTTTATCTCCAGACCCGTTGCTTCTATCCCATCATCATGATCATAGACAATATTAGTTTTCCTTTTTCCTCTCAAAATGACTTATAAGCTATACATCCCACCGCTGCCACCAAAAATGGAAAGTGAGCCCCCCCCCCCCCCCCCTCCCCTAACCAAGGTAGCTTGATTCAATAATTTTAGAGCCTCTTAACTGGATCTTGCTATCTGGCCAAGAATACATAAGGCTCACTAAAATAAAACAAATGATAATAACGTTGTACTTACGTAATTTGACAAAGTTATTTCTATTTTCATCATCATTTCAGCATCTTATACTCAAATTGGTTCATGTATTTTATTCTATTTAATTTATTGAATATGCTCTAAAAAAGGCACATGCCGGCCACCCTTGGACTCGAGCTCATCCCATTCTTAATGCAAGACTGCCGCCCTGCCGCCCTGCCACCCGAGCCACATCCGAGAAAATTGACCCTTTTCTATCGTCTGGTCTATACATTACCACGAACGATATTAACTGGATTGAAATTACTCATACATTTTCTTTGAATGCAATAAGCTAAAATATTTCAATTATCTCATTTTCATTTCAAAATTCTGTGTTATTTTACTTATTTTTGGTTCAGTTTTTGATTTTTTAGTTTGCAAAACTATAATTAGTGCGTTTAAATTTGTTGTTGTTGTTTTTGGTAAATGGTACTTAACTTTCAAAATTCGAGTAATCACTTCGACCTAGCATCATTTTTGTTCATTGTATTCCTGGCCAAATTTAAACTTATTGTGATCATGATAACATGTTTTAAAATCTTCTAAGATCTTCCTGTGCGGGAACCAAATAACAAATGATTTACTAAGAGATAAAATAACGAAATAATAGAAAATGAAATAAATCAATGAAGTACTATAACACGATAACACGCGCGCATCGTGGGGAGGGGGTTGGAGCGCACCCCCTTCTTTTTTTTTTTTTTGCTTGTCAGCCCAGCTCAGCACAGAAGAGCCAAATTTGCTAAACAGTCGATCCCCCGGGTCTCCAAATCCTGGATGTGCGCATGAATAACAAGGCATTCTTTTAAACCATTAAAATTGAAATTAAATTGAAATACATTGCTCGTAATCCGGTCTGTATTTAGTGTTGCTTTATCAGGAAAGTTTATGGTGCGTTCCAGGATTGAAAGACAAATACTATTTTGAAAGCACGTCATAGAATTAGAATACGTTCATTAGTTAGTCAACATATTTAAGAAGAAGCTCAAATTGGTATTAACATTCCCACGGGAAAGAAAGTTCCGCGCAACACAATTTGTACAGTATGCTTTTAAATGTGTGATATTATTTGCATTTCAATAAATCTATAAAGGTAAAAAGAAGGTTTATGAATGATATATCTTCTTTACTTAGCTTCAATTAATGTCCTTGTAATGTTTAGAATTGTGTTTGTAATAAAAAAACACAACAAAAACACAAATATTAAAAAACATATAAAAAAACAAAAGAAAAAGAAAAAAAAGGGGAAAGAAGAAGAAAAGAAAAAAAAGAAAAATAAAAAAAAAAAAAAACAAAAAAAAAAAAAAGAAAAAACCTTGATTTTGGTCTTCCGCGATGTGCATACTCCGAATTAAGTCAAGAGTCCGCTCTCATTGTGAATCCCTCAAAGCAACGCACAAGCAATATAGTGGGGTAGCTTAGCTGACCTATTGTGCATTTTTATTATACAAGCACCAAATTTAGCACAGATGTGCATTAATAAATATTGCAAACATTTTCAGATAATGGGCAATGCAAAATTTAACTTCATGGCGGCCATTTTTTTATTTCAAAATGGCCACCATTTGAAATCTATTTTTATGATCATCTGTTCATTTATTTCTACTGTTGACTTGATTTTAGTGTCAAAATGTATGTTTTTGGAGGCAAGGAAGCAAATAGTAACAATCGGCATTACATATTTTTTTAACCAATTAGCGGCCATATTGGATTTCAAAATGGCCGCCATGTGAAAACCATGCCTCTGATTTATGGTTCTAGTATGGCTATTTACTCAATTCTGGCTTTAAAATACATGTTTTTGGAGGCAAGCAATCGAATACTAAAATCTGCATTACAGGTTGTCAACCGATTAGCGGCCATATCGGAATACAGTCTCTGATGTAGTATGGGATGATATCATGCGTTGCATATGCACACTCTGAAAAGACTGCACCTGAAGACTAACCCCGACTGGCATCCCGCCAGTGGGCTGGCCGAGCTTTAAAGGGGCGTGGTCAAGCTGTAATGGTTCTAGCTCCTCGTGCTGGGCAGTAGATTAGATACGGTTGATTTGCTCTGCGTTCAGTGGACCGAGCTCTAAGTGTTTCACGCCTCAGATGAACCACCTCAGTGTGACCGTCCGTAGTGTGACGAACGCACAACCCGAATAGGCGAGGGTGATGATGGGAGACTAGGAACTCTTCTGCAACGGATCACACAAGGAGCAGACACGGTTCTGGAACAGAGAGGGTCTCTAGAGCAGAAGTAAACACGCATTGCTGTTTGGAACATTTCTGTACGGTCCTGGAACAAAGGACAAGGTCTCTGACGCAGAAGTAACCACGCATTGCTGTTCGGAACACTTCTGTAAAGGATCAGACAAGGAGAAAGTGTGGTTCTGGAACAAAGAAGGTCTTTGCAGCAGAAGTAACCAATTATCGGTGTTCTGCATAGGTTCACATATGGAGACAACACGGTCCTGAAACAAAAGAAAAAGGCTCTGCAGCAGAAGTAACCACGCATCGATGTTTGGAGACACTTTTGCAACGGATCACACAAGGAGAAGGCACGGTTCCGGAACAAAGGACAGAGGGTGCAGGAGAAGTACTTACACATCAGTGTTCTGATCTGTGCCTTGGAGGACCTTCTGCAAGTTGACTTAGATCCAGAGTCACGCCAATGGACTATTCTATTCTTCATCGACCTCTCCAGCATCTCGACTTGGTAGAACTGTTGATGGAAGAGAAAATACCACTGACCTGAACCTCAAAATCTGGGATATCCATAACCAAATTGCTCATTTTCTTCGTCGTCGTTCCTGAAGGATTTAAGTAGCTCTCTCTTGACAATCGAACAAAATTTGCCACTTTACCAAATCGCAATATGACGCACAAAGGTAAGGAATTATATATAAACTTTCTATATATTCATGATCAAGCTTCTTAATTGTCACGATCATTGTTTTTTTAATCACCAATACTACATTTTGAAAATAAATGGCATAAGTTGCCAGTCTGATCTATTTATCAGTGTTAAGAGCTTTAGTATTTGGTAACCGTAAACTAATTTGTAGTTCTGATCATGCTGATCGTCATGTAGTAACAAATTGCTAACCATTTAATTCTAGTTATTTCACAATCTGAACCCAAATATCATCGAAGAAAAATAATAGCATCATGTTTATCGTTAACAGACTTTTTTCTACCCTCATCAGTTCTTACAGATGGTTCAGGTAGACGATTTTTTTCATCATCCGATCACTTATACATGATCATGGGGTATAAAAAAACAATAAGCTAGTTACATAATTCATAATTGAAAATTGAGAATAGAATCTAAAAGGAAAAGGCACATCCGCAACACCTGAATAAAATCCTTTCTCACTTGGACATTTCATGGATAATAAAGCTATTTCCAGTGACTGCTTCTTAACAGTTGTAAGGACTAAACTCTTTTTAAAAGGATTGCTTTTCGTCCATTACGAGGAGATAAAAGATTGTCTGGATTACCCTAAATACCGGTTTTCTTTTAAGAAGAAATAGTGTCGGTCAGATTTTTTTTTTAATTGATATATGTTTTATATTTGGTTTTGACTAAGATTAACAAAAGAGCTTTTGTTTTTCGGTTACAATTCAATTTAGAAATCTTATACTTCAGGAATCCCCAAATAAATTGTTCCTCGAAACATATTGCTGATATTGTCAAAGGGACAATAAATTATAGGTCAAGTAAATGCAAAAAAAAGCAAAACAAACAAAACAAAACACAAAACAGCACACACACACACACACACACACACACACTCACACATTATAAATCTTTTCTTTTCTACATGTATATTTAAGTTTTTTTTTTGTTCTATCATCGTTTTGTTATCTGTAAATGACTCTTTTATATAATTTTCATATGTATATTTATGATTCTTCAAAATTATTCTATGAAAATAAAAAAAAAGTCTTTGATTCGGTCTCTGGAGGGCAGCCAATAATTATTTATTTTTGTTTTACTAAAACATCTAGGTAGGTTGTTCACACTATTTTGATAATCATGGATTATGTAAGCAGTATATATACAGGATTATACAAACTCTCGAGCAGATAAAAAAAGATTACCACCCCTGTCAAAATATCCAAATGATTTTTTAGAGACGCATTAATTTTGATCACAAGTCTGGGTGGGAAGAGATTTAATTTTCGAAGTGAATCTCCCTCTAGCCAAATTTCTTGTCGCGAAAATAAGCTGTTAAGTCATTTTGGCCTTTTGATAATTGCACGTATTATCGGTCATAAGTCTCTTTTCGCAAGATAGACATGATAATTATGATTATTATTTCTGTAGTCCTTTTGAGAGAGGGTGGGGAGCTTATCACTTGCTCAAGGAAAGTCTGTATATTCGTAATGACTAGAAAAAAAGATAGCGCACAATGTTTTAGATATTGAACTAAATACATTTCAAGCATTCATTTGAGCCTCATTTTGTGTATAAATATATCCATTGCCTATTTCTTTCATAATTCAATTAGAATTTATATTTGCTCCTATTTACTATATTTTTCTCATGATTTGAGTATTACAGCATTTTTTTTATTCATAAGTAGCAGGCATTTAGCCAGGATGGCACTTCAACAGAAGACAAAATTTATCTAAGAATTCTTGACAAGCAAAAAAGAAAGAAGCTTGCTTATTATGTACACACCACCGCCGAGCTGACAAGCGAAAACAAGAAAAAAGAAGTACTAAAATGTTTAAATAATAATGAAAATTAACAAAAGTTATCAAAAAGGTATTCACATATTTTTCTTCTGGCTAATTTTCGTTTAAAAAATAGCTATAGTTAAGAGCACTGTTACAAACATTTCTTATACATTCATCGTCGTTCGCCATTGATGTTTATACATTCATGATGTAGCCAAGATACTGTGCTTTATATATACACCCGGAAATAAAGAACACTTATCCAGTTATCGGCATGTACATGTACTCTTCAAACGTTGGCAAAAAACCTTATCCAAAACTTGCCAACATACTGTCCACACAAATATGGGTTAAAGTATTTCCAACTTATGGTGGATCTTTGCATCTTTACCATAAACTGATCAATGTGGCATCCATTCCAAAGGTTTCGCATAATATGTATAACAATACTTGTGGTCGAACCATGTAATTCTAAAATATGTTTTGTGGAAAATATGATGTCCATTAATTTCGAGTATTTTCACTGTAACATGATAATGTATAATAAGAAAGCATATACAATGACAACTACGTACATTACTTCACTTCAGAAGAAAGACATTTTATGAAAAACACCACCCCCCCCCCCCCATCAAAAAAATAAAAATAAACATAAGTTGATATATATATATTACAAAGTTTAACTTCAGAAGATTATTATATGAACATTTAACTATTTAGTTAATCGTTATAAACGAACACAGCAGACAAATTAGGCAATTTCACAACAGGGAATCACCCTGAAAATTTTGAAAGTAGCATGTAACTTATCGGTGTGTCTATCAAACACATCAGACATTTGTGTTTCAAAATCAGCATGATCCAATATATTATGCATGAGTGAATACAAAATGATGAAATAATGACGTAACCTTTTTAGGATATAAGCTAGGGAAAATGGCAAATTCGTATTTGAATGATGTTGTAGGTGCTGTTTTTTAGTTACTTACCCCATTAATGAGCACAATAGACATAATAATCTGTACATTTATTATTGTTAAATTGCAAAAAAAAATATGATGGAATGTTGCTTTTCCCAATGTTTTCACAGAAATCAGGCTTAGCCCAAAGTCATAGCATTAAACAAAGTAATCTTTATAAAACAGCATCGCCCACACATGAACAAAAATGTGATGATTATGTGAGTGGGAGACTAAAGATTGGGATAAACATAGTACGTGCGAAACATGATCGAATTTTATTTTTACATTTTGCTGAAAACAATTCTTATGACTTTTTAAAAATGTCATCTTTTTCCTCATATGTGAAGGAAATTTTAAAATAATCGATTATACTCTTTTGTAGACACAAGCTAGCCAAAAATTTGATAAACAATATTTATTTTATCCATTCAAAATCTATGCTACTTTTACTTTAGGGGGAAAAATGGGTTTTTTTTTCTTCGTGTGTGACGATATGCGGGTCCAAGGCAAAAAAGGAAATCTTTAAAGGTGTGGTGTGCAATCTGAAGCTAAAAAAAACATGGTCTTGTTTGCAGTTTCTGAAAATATTTAGATTAATTCTTAATAGACTTGTTTTATGTTTTTGTTTGGAATTTAGAGTTACCATAATAATTCAACTCTGAAATAGTTGAAATTCGATCAACTTTTATAAAAAAAAAGTTCCTTTCATTACGACAGATGAAAACAATGATGAACATTTGTTAAGAGATGATGGTGTAAAAGCAAATTGATGTAGGGATAACTTCATCTTTTACAAAGATTTAAAATTGATTATTAAAACTTTAAGAGACTGATAGGGAAAAATCCATAAAATAATTTAATGATACAAAACTTTGTTATCTAGAATGTTGGCCAAAAATATATTGTGCGAAGAGAAAAAAATTAGACGAACATGTAAAAAAAAAAGGAGATTGAAGCAAGTTGCCTAGTCGCATGAAAAATAACTGACACGTTATATTATTTAGATATTCACAACTTTCTTATTTATTTTCCTTTTTGCTTGAAACTTTTCTTTGGTCGGCTCGTCTCATTTTCCTCTTTTAATCAGTACAAGATTATTCTGGCCAAAAATAAGCCTTTAAAAACGACGCAATCTAATCGAAATATTTTTTCCCATTAGTCGAAAGAAGGGTTTTAAAGTATCACAGATGTCCAAACAATAATCCCAAGCCTGGTTGATTGTGACATGATGCAAATGACTATACTTGTGATTTTTATATTAAAGGGGAATTACACTCAGACATTGAATTGCTGTCATTTAATGAAAAAAATAATATGAACAAACTGTGAAAATTTGAGCAAAATCGGATAATCCATTCAAAAGTTATGAATTTTCAAAGTTTCGATTTACATCCCTCATGGGCTCCTTAAATTGGCAAACGTATAGGCACAAAATGGCTGCCAACATGGAGAACTCTACATTAACTTTGTACACATTTTCCTCTTTTTCCAGAAAAATAGACAAAATTTTGTTTTTTCGGTTAAATATATTATAGCCACATCAATTTTGCAAGCATTCCAGAAAGAACGGTGTTGATTCCTCCTTTGAAATATGATATTGATCCATTTTCAAAAGATTTATATACAAAGTGAATGAGGAGTTCTCCATGTATGACATCACAGATTATGCTAATTGGCTATACGTTGCCAATTCAAGGATTTCCAGCACAGGTGGAAATGATAACTTTGAAAAATTCATAACTTTTGAACGGATTATCCGATTTTGCTCAAATTTTCATAGTTGGTTCATCTGATTTTTGTTCATTTACTGACCGCACACTATAATTGTTTGGGTGTAATTCCCCTTTAAAGACTGGCTCTGCCCAGAGAAATGATACTTTAAATAATAACAGACTGACATAAAAATGATTGAAACAAATCTAACAATAAATAATTTAAAAAAAGTTAATCATATTTCAATTATGTAACTATTAGCAGCGATTTTTTAATGCATATTAACAAATTTGGTCACGTGTTATGACGTATGTCATACGCTTCTCTTCAACTAATTCATCATATCTTCTTGTTTTAACCTCCACCCCTACTTTTTTCCACCCACTGTAACATAAATAGAAACATATTATTCTTTTTTGGGGGGGCGATAAATACATAATTGTTGTATTGCATTGTACTTTATTTCCAATCAGTAAAAAGACATATAACATATAACACATACGGCATCAGAATACATTTGACAAATCTACATGTGTAAAAATGATTTCCAATCAACAAGACTGGCTGGATTGCCCTTTCAGAGGAATTGAAATAAATACATCTGTTCTTCCAAGGGGTCCAGATACAAGACCTTTTGGATACTACAACTTTAAAAAAGTACTTAACAGCAAAAATATATGATGAATTAATAGACGACAAGCGCATGACATACATCATAACATGCCACCAAAAGTTCCAAACGAGCATGTGAAATTACTGTTGAAATCAATATTAGAAATGTCATCTGAATTTGTAACTTTCTTATTCATACTCCGATTTAATTTAAACACTTTTTTTTGTTTTTGTAAGAATTTGTTGCCTGTAATCAATAAAAAGAGATTTCTGGGGTAGACAATGTCCTTAGATAACAAATGTCTGGGCAGCTTTCTCCACCTTCATAAATATCAAAAAGGATTACGGCATGATATTCCTATATCCTGTTTATCTGTTGCATATTGGGGATTTCAAAAGGGATTTAGCTAATCAGGATTGCATAAATATCATGTCGAAAGATTTTGTTCAAAATATTCATTTAAACATCAATCAAGTTTCGGTTTTAACATAATGTGCAAATAACCTCACATATTTTGTTATCTTATTCTTTTTTTCTTTACGATTGTGTAAATGCTATACTAATCTTTTTATATAAAAGCCGTATTTAGTAAGTAGTTACGTGAAATGGGAGAAGGAAGGATTATTATGATTCTGTTTTTCCCCGTTTTGTATTCTATGTGCGTCTTGAGTATTATATTTTGATAACAATGTTTTACTCAATTGTCATTACACAAACATCATAATTCGTAATTCATTATTGACGGTATATTTATGAAAACATAAATAGCAGTGTGAAACTTTTGCTCTCCTGTTTTAGTTTTCGTTTTAGGTCAATGTCTTTTTTTTCTGTGACAGTCTTATTATTTCCTTTTGTAATAATTGTGCAGATCCATCACTGTGAGCAGAAGGGACTAGGACAAAGTAAACAATTTCCATCCAAGCATTTACAATAGTTTTATAAACACGAGAGAAACATTCTTCTTTCTTATTATGCGGATAAATGTCGAACAGTTGTCGTACCTGTTCGACAAATGAACAGGGCAGGTACTTTGATTTGTATTAATGAAGCTATTGTGAAGTAATTTGTTTACTTTGTCCAATCCTTTATCCATTGCTCACATTGCGTTCCTGCAGTACAGCAACAATTTCAAAATGTTCCCTTTTTTACTCCACAGGTCAAGGAGGTGTCAATCAACTTGGGGGCGTGTTTGCCAACGGTAGGCCCCTCCCCATCCACATCCGTCATCGAATCCTGGAGCTTGCCCACCTCGGACTCCGCCCCTGCGACATCTCCAGGCAACTCCTCGTCTCACATGGGTGTGTCAGCAAAATACTAAGCAGGTGAGAAATTATAGTAATTGCCTTAAAGGTAGAAAACTACATTTGCACACATTACGGTTATATGCTTACAATTTGTTGTGTACCTCAGATATGCCAAAATAATAACCACTATGAAGTATTTTGGTCGAATGTAGTCCAGAATATTTAATTTCAAATAAAAATCTATTCTTTCATAATTCATCTTGAAACCAACGGTATCGCGATATTCCTAGAGTATTACGGTACCACAAAAACACACACAAAACAAAAGAGCACATACAGTGCGCACTTCAATACACTGCCACACCATGCGGAATACGCAATGAGAGAGACACTTGCGCTATTGGTCAACGAGGGGTTAACGGCTGTTTTGAATTTTGAACGCACGGTCCATTAGTTCGAGGCCCGAATAGAAGAATTATTATTGGAATAACTATAAATGCACCTATCATGACCAATCTTTGTGCTTAATTGATTGGTGAAAAAAATAACGTGAAAGACTGAAGCATGGGAATTGAAATAAAAGTAGAACATTTAGGTATTCCTTTCACCATATTTGTAAATTAGTATTCGTCAGATCACTTGGATTAAAGTATTTCTTTCGTGGGATCATTTTATATTCTGAGATACAGTATAATCGCTTCTTTAATACTCTGTTGAGACAAAAGACTACGATTCAAATTCAGATATTTGAATTGAATGAATTCATATCGAAATAACAAAACAGCACAAATAATCTTCAGACTCAGTGCTTAATTTATCACCATTATCATAATATCGCACTTCCATTAACCCCCCCCCCCCCGCTTCATTTCTATGTCATCTTCCCAGACTATCACTGTGAGCAGAAGGGACATGATTTTGGACAAATTAAACAACTTTAGTCAATCATTTAAAATAGGTGGATACACACAGAAGAACTTTCCATCCTTGTTATCATGCGGACTTGTCAAACAGACGTTGCGTAATCAATAGG
>BQKZ01003767.1:39237-51255 GCA_036244855.1 Temnopleurus reevesii
TATGTTAGATTAAACGTTCAGAATACAGTGGATAGAACTTCCTGACGGAGAAGTATGTCTCAGATCCGGACTTAATAGATTTGAAATGCACTTTTCAAAGGATGAAATTACTAACAAAATCATGTTCTTTTTTAGATATCGATATATATACGCTACTTTGATTTATTCCTTGTCTTCCAAATTATTCCTGTTTTGTCTTTGTGATCACATCTTTAACATGCTCAAGATACTTTTACTTGTGACTTATTTTGCTTGATATTTTAGATAAATTTGTAAAATATGAGCTTCCATTTCATACAGGGTGTTGGTGATTTATTCAATCTAAAATATATAGTAGTCAAAACCCCCCAAAACAAATATTGTAGTAGGTACTATAAGAATTGAGAGCTAAACAAATCGTACCGATCCCTTTCCAAATCAACAGATCATTGAGTGTATGTGAAATTGTCATTTGTATTAAATATTCTATATTTTGCATTTCTCCGGACCCTCATGTTTAAAGAGAGTCTGACAGGATTCATCCTCCCGGGAGCTATCGGCTGGAGCAAGCCCCTTGTGTCCATCACTGCCCAGATCGCGCATTACAAGCAGGAGCACTGGACAATAATTTTGAAAAGTGATTGCTAATTCCTTCTCAAATCATTAAATTGTTGAGGGTTTCATCAGAAAAGAGTCATAAAATACTGTAGTTCTCCTTGCTCCCAGGTTTGCAAATATAGGCTCCATCCTACCGGGGGCAATAGGCGGGAGCAAGCCCCGCGTCTCCACCCATGCCCGGATCGCACATTACAAGCAGGATAACTTGACAACTCGAAACACTAATTTAAATCTCGCTTAGAATCATTAAGTCAATAAAGATTTGTTCATATCTAAAATACTTTATCTCTCATTGCTCCCAGGTTTGCAGAGACAGACTCCGTCTCCACGCCAGCCCGGATCGCGCATTACAAGCAGGAGAACTTGACAATCTCAAAATATTTCAATCTCTTTTTGATTAAATCATTTAAATCATTAATTCATCAAAGGGTTTAATCAGCCCAGGAAAAAGACATTTATATTCGAAATTTTCAATTTCTTCTGATCCTCAGGTTTGCAGAGACAGGCTCCATCCTACCGGGAGCCATCGGCGGGAGCAAGCCCCGCGTCTCCACCCCTGCCGTGGTGACCCGGATCGCTCAGTACAAGCAGGAGAACTCGTCCATGTTCGCTTGGGAGATCCGGGAGCGCCTTCTCCTGGACGGGATCTGCAGCAAGGAGACCCTGCCAAGTGTCAGCTCCATCAACAGGATCCTCCGGAACTGCTCCTCTGAGCCCGACGATCGGAAAGGTGAGTGACGTCATCCGAAGGTGTCCCAGCTATTTCCGAAGATTTCCGAAGATTGCTTTCTTCAGTCTTTGACTGTATATAGTTCAGGTTTATCGTCTGGATGTGGGTTTTGCTGAAATTAGCCCCCTTCCCCCGGAAAATATCAAATTACTTATTTTGAAATCAATCAGAGCAAAAGTCTCGTTTTTAATCATTAAAATTGTGATCAAACGTTTGTCATTGTTAGATGGACAGCAAATGGGCATATGCATAATTTTCAACAAAGGCTGGCGATGTTAATAATTGTGACAATTGAGTTTTGTTTTAATGTTCTGGCTGTTCGAGACGCAGAAATGTACATGTGCCTTTTGCTATTGGGAAATCAAATGCTTGGTTATTAAGAATTGAAAACAACATCTGACATGTTAATTACATTTGTCCATTGTTAGATTTATATATTGTAGAACATTGACGCGTCTTAAAGGTTCTGTAAGCCATTGTTCTTCAGACCCCAATATAATCCATAAAATTCACGTTACATTTCAGAAAATTTCGAGAACGAGCCGATACGACGTGCCAGTGAATCAGACAGTGTCTTCCTCCAGGGAACTCTGTCCCCGACATCCATTACCGGTTACCATGACGACAGAAGGACATCGTCGAAGTCGCCACCCGATGTAACATCGACGCCGTCGCCTACCCGACGGTCGTCTTTCGCCGTTGATGATATCTTGGGTCTGCGCGAGCCTCAGACTTTGAAGAGAAGACTGGAGAGTGGCAGAGATGAGAAGGATAGCTGTGACCAACCAGGTATGCATTTAGGATCCTTGAGAAATTCCAAATTGAAAACCTTGAAATATATACCCCCCATCCGGATAACTACCAGATTATAATTCAAAAGAAGAGTCTGCACAGTAATATTATATATTCAACAGAAACCGAAAGATTAGTTGAGCAGAATGAAAATAATCGAGAAAAAGCGGACAATTAATAAGAAAGTTATGAATGTTTAAATATTTAGACAAAGTGGCAAATGATGACATCATAATATGTGCACAATTGACCATTAACTAATTTTCTAAACTGTTACTTTTCCCGAAAATACTATTATGATATTCTCACAACTTTAACGAAAGGATAACTTCATCATGAATGTATAGATCAATATTTGCATGTTTGCATACAAACATTGCATCTTTCTGTAGAAATGATGAATTTCGCATTATAGATAGCACAATGATGGTAAGTAGTTAGATGTTATCAAAAATTGGCAACATGCCTGTACATTTTTCACTGATTTGCCCATGTTTTCAAATCTTTCATTTCTTGTCCAATTTTCTTAAAACTTGTTATTGTTCTGCTCACCAATTTTCCTATTCTTAATCATTCCCCCTTTGTGATATGCTTTTCAAAAAGGATAACTGACCTTTTGACAAGGCATTTCATCGGAAAGCCACATCAATTCTTAGCTATGAGTTTAGTTTACAAAAGAAATTTGTGTAAAGCAATTGCATCCCTGTATTCAGGGTATTAATTGATATTTGTGTTTCCAAGGGGATATACTGATGCCTCATGCTGAGGTTTGGTGGATACCGTCACAACCGATGATGGGCGAAATTTTTTATACGACATATTATATCACATTTCTAAGTCTTAAGCTAATCTTTACAACATTTTAGAATTTTGGAAAATCGATTCATCATTGATATGAAAAGGAAATTGGATAAGATTTATGGATAGAAATGGTCTGTTAACGCAAAAAGAATTAGTTCATTGTTCAGGAAGTATTCATGATTAGTTGTGTCTNTCGAAGTCGCCACCCGATGCAACATCGACACCGTCGCCTACTCGACGGTCGTCTTTCGCCGTTGATGATATCTTGGGTCTGCGCGAGCCTCAGACATTGAAGAGAAGACTGGAGAGTGGTGGAGATGGGAAGCATAGCTCTGATCAACCAGGTACGCACCGAGATACTTGAAAAAAATAAATATTCAGAGCAATTCATAGCATATACACTTTGAAAAATGTACTTGCATTTTAATACAGTTGTTATAATAATAATGATATTTCGGATTTATATAGCGCTTTTTCGGTCAGTATTGACTGGTCAAAGCGCTTCCGATATTATTACCCGGTCACTGGATGGCAATTCAAGCCTTAGCATCTAGGCAGCCAAATAGGCGCTCACATCATATCGGATAATGTGCTGCTGTGTCCTACCGGTCCCCAATCACACCTTGGTAGAGTGCAGCTTTGTGAATAAGTTTCTTGCTGAAGGAAATTAACGCCCTGGGTGGAACTCGAACCTGCGACCGTCTGGTTGAAAGGCAAGAGTCATGACCACTACACCACGGCGCCTCCAGTCATTGCCAGTTGTTCATATATAAGACAGCATGCTGGGTAGTTTTCTAGTACGGAAGTACGTATTATTAAAAGGGTTCTGTTATTGTTCTTAGAAGGTGCCTGTTAAAACTCCCCTAAAACGTAGCATCATACTTTAAACAGCCACCTTAGAGTTTGTAAAGGTTCTTCATTAAAAATAACTGCAGTAGGTCTACCTCTTTAGGGATCGATCCCATTTCCCTAGGGTTCCAACTCCGTGCCAAACATTTTAAACTTGCACTTTTTCTAAGAACAAACTTAAAGTTGTGTCACAATCGAATGAATCGCTAATGGTAATATCCCACGTCAATTTTACTAAAATACACCCCCCCCCCCCCCAAATGAATTGGCAGTGAACACTTTGAGTTTTTTAAACACTTGTATCTGCTTATAATACATTGCCAAAAGCAGCTTTCAGAGCCTCTCCTTTTTTATTTACTGTTTGAGTCTTATTTTCACTTGTATAATACCATTTTCAATCAAGATGTTCGACATAGCGTTTGCTCGGAAAGGATTTGCTCGAAAAGCAATATCAATTTATTGTTATAGGTTTAGTTCACAAAAGAAAATTGTGTAAGGCAATTGCGTCCATGTATTAATTGAAATATGTGTTTCTGAGGGGGTATACTGATGCATCATGCTGAGGTCTGGTGGATACCGTCACAACCGATGGTCGAAATTGTTAATACGACATATATCACATTAAGTTTTAAGCTGATCTTTCCAACATTTTATTATTTTGGAAACTCGATCCATCATTGAAGTAATATTAAAAGGAAATTGGATAAGATTTATGGATAGAAATGGTCTGTTAACGCAAAAAGAATTAGTTCATTGTTCAGGAAGTATTCATGATTAGTTGTGTCTTCTAAGCCCTTTACTAAAATCGCATTAGTTGTGTTTCGTCTTTATAATCATTTTAACATTTTCTCTTGGGAATCATGTGGGGAATTACATTATGATATCAGTCGGCGGATGAAAGGAAAAAGTTTAATTGCATTTTGATGGAACAGTATACAAGCTTGCGCACATGAATTGACCAAATCGATCCGAACGCCGGTCTGTACATTCCGACAAATAAAAAATGTGGGGTAATCACAATGAGATGTCCAGCTCAAAAGCAACATTTGGCCTACCGCTGAGACATAATCCACACCCCCATCACATCGCTCCTAAACCCATTATGGAATCATCACCTTTCCCCTAGCAATGGATAGTAATCAACAAACATTGACCGAATGTTGTCGATAGCCAGTCAAAGATGCCGCTAATTAAGGCCCAAATCTGCCGAAATCCAATATTTCCCGAGACACCCTTGCGACCACCCCCGTGGAGTTACCGTCTGTGTAATTTGAACATAGTGTTCAGGGTGTTTTTCAAAATCGATATGACATGATTATGGGTAACTTTGAAACGATTAGACCTCCAGATGGATTATGTTTTGGAAAAAAATAAGAGGCGTTGTATGACATTGTTTTCGTTTGAAAATACCAACTGCCAGATTCTGAATGCTACCTGTAGGTACTCTGTACACGGATGCAACGCGTCCGTGGTACACTTTATTAAACTTTCATAGATGTCTTGATACCTGTACAAATTTTCCCATTTTTGTGCATTTTTCTCATCAATCTGAATGCAATGCATACTTCAAAACAGCTTGATTTGCTATTGTTTTAAATAACAATATCATAATGTGTGGCAATACCTTTAACTATTTTTTTTATATTTTGCATTGCGGGGTATTTTTATGAGCACGATAGCTCGCATTGTTCAGCTAAAAACTAAAGAACCGGCTTGGCAGGGTACACTCTAAAACATAGTGGTGTACTGGTTCTGGATCTTACCTCTAAACTAGAGAGTTAGTGGTTTTAATCTCACACATGACATTAATTTCCTTGAGTAAAAAAGAAAAATATCGAAATTGTGCTGCACTTAACCCAAGTGAATAAGTTGGTATAACCGGCTGGATATGAAAAAAAAAATATCGTCGCCACTGATCGCTCACATTGTGGAAGGTCACCGAGGAGCTTTGCATTTTCAGCCTGCGCCGTCCCAGCGTTTTTTGGGAATAACAAAAACGCTCCCTGGACATACAAAGGTGCAGGTCATATGATGGACTGACGCTCGGCGTATACTAGCGAAAGCTCAACGTCAGTCCACCGTCTGATCAGCGTATACTGTGCGCTTGGGGGCGTGTCAATTTTTAAAAACGCTTGGCAGACGCAGGCTAAAAACGCAACAAAAGTATGAGTCGGCCTTTACACGAGAGCGTATGAGAACCCTACCGTAATCATGATTACATTAATGACATACCACACACCTCTTTTGGCATTTCTTCACCCGTTTATTTGCAATTACTAATCTTCCTTTATTTTCAAATTGCGCTTTCAAGTTTTCAAATTGTGTCTCTTGATTGCTGGCAATTGCGTTTTATGAAAATGAAAGGAATAACCCTCACCAAATCGATTCATGTTGCATCTATGCCTCTCAGGGAGGATGGTGTATATTGTTTAGTGGTACTTATGATGGAGAAGAATGAAATATTGACGGAGAGAAGCCTGTAAAATCATCTAATTGGACGGGAAAACTCAATTAGGATAAAAACGAATCGTTAGAAATAATCCTCGGAAGTCGTTATCAGTTATTCAATGACTTTATGTTGTAAATGAGAGTGAGGTGCATTAAAAGTCCCATTAAATCCCGCGTTGTCATTGTATCAGTTGTTTATTTGCATGAATAAATGTTTCGTTGCGCTATTTCAGAATGATATCTGGCGATCGATAGCAATCAATCGGTTAAAAAGCCTTCCATGACGGCGCTCACTTTGTGCGGTATCGATCGCAGACAGAATTAGTGCCTGTGAAATATTTACCTTTTTCGTTCGGCAAACCCACAAAGGGAAAAACTGTCGTTTGAAGCTTGGTAATTTGGTATTTATCATCAGCTCCGTCCCTCCCATCCAACCTAAAAACGATTTTTAGATAGAACATAATTAATCTTCCCCCTTTCATCTAGAAATGACTTCGATTTTGGGCGATATTGAATTGGCGGGAAATGGGCTTGCGGTTGTACTCATTTGTTTTTATCTCTACAGTCGTTATTAAGGGTAATTACGAGTGTGACAGAATTCATATACCCGGTCACAGTGGCCGGTTATATATTGATCCCACGTTACAAATAGAAAGATTCCACGCTTGATTTTTAGAACAGCCTTTCACGCTAAGAAAGCATACAACAAAACGAATTTCCCCTTCGAGGTCACTTGTATCGTCAAAGAACGAGTAGGGTATATTATCGTCTTATCATATCGGTTTATAATCGCTCCATTGAATAAAAATCATCAGTGGAAGAATAGGCCAACAGTTGAAGTTTTGTTTCGATGCACTCTTTCAACTCTTTCACTTATTCTGACATCTCTTTTTGCTCCTTAGATCAAAAGAAAGCTCGCCGACAATCTATGGAGGACTCGAGAGTGGAAGATGAAAGGAAAATTGGGGAACGCCCTCCATCTTGTGTCGTACCTCAGTCAGAAAGATGTCGAGATGACAAGGTAATAAATAAATTGGAGTATGTAGCCAGAATTAAATGAGAAACGCCTTTAAATCTAAATTCATCATGACCAACCCCGTCCCCTAAAAGAGAGAAGCAGGCAGACACACACACACACACACACACATAATCAAAGAGAGAGAGAGAGAGATGGAGAGAGAGAGAAAGAGATATTGATAATCAGAGAGAGACAGAGAGAGAAAGAGGGGGGGGGGGGGGGGGGGGGGGGTCAGAGAAAAGTTTGTGCGCATACATACCAAAAAAGCGGTCCTTTTAATTATAATATTGTAAATATTCAAGATTCAAGATTGATTTATATTGATTTCACTTTTCAAAAGCACACAATTTTTTCGATAAACAATATAAACATGCATCTTCAAAGTATAAATCAAATAAAAGAACACATTTACGATGTCGTACACAATCATATCAACAAAAGAAATAAATAGAGGAGGGAAATCTTCTTCATCTCCTTCTCCTCCTCCTCGTCTTCATTCTTCTTTTCATTCTTCTTCTTTTTCTCCATCTTCTTTTTTTCTTGTTCTTTTTCTTCTTCTTCTTCTTTTTTTTCTTCTTCTTCTTCTTCTTCTTCTTCTTCTTCTTCTTTTGCTTTTTCTTCTTCTCCATGTTTTTCTTAAGCGTATATACCCCGGATGGGAAATTTGTGTGTATGGGTAGGGGACGCTGGCCCTCCCCCTTACCTTGTTACGGGCATAATATTCTATAAAATTATTTCATTCAGGTACGCTACCCCTTAAGAACAATATAATTGGGCCACCCATGCTCAGTGGACACAAGAATGTCTTCAAAGAGAACCACCCTAAGCCGATTTTATTATGGATATCGACCTATATTTTGTTTAATTCGGAAAATCAATAATCTATGAAAAATGTATGGCTTTTCAATACTTCTTCATTTATGCTCTTCCACAAAGTAAAAAGTTAGATCAATTTTGATTGATTTTTTCGAATAATTTTTATCTTTACGATATTTTTTCTTAGGGGATTAAGCATTAAGCATGTTGTTACAATAATTCGCAAATTTCATACAGTGTAATAAATTTACAAGAATGTAAATACGCCTTGAAAACGATGTCATGCCGCTTAAATTAAGTCTTTATATTCTGTTTCGCCTCGTTAATAAGAATAAAAAGGACAAACGAGTAACATAATTCTCAGAGATATCAATTTACGGATTAATAACGGCTTTTCGGTTACATGAAAGTGGGTTTTCTATTTGGAGCATCAAATTTGAGAGCTATTCAAAACGAACATTAATCTAATTTGTCTCTTACACAAAACTTAGATGAGAAAGGTTTTATCGATTCCATGTGCTTCATTGAGATAATAATTATTCTAACTAATGTGCATGAATTACTCTGTCCTCGTCACATTCCCATTTAAGGATTGTGAGCAGTTGTCAGAAGACATAATCCGAAACCGAGTGCAAAGCTGAAAATTGGTTTACCACATTTAAGTCACATTAAACGAATTCTTGAAAAGTCGATACTCAAATTTTTCATGGATTATGGTGATAATGATTATAGCGTTACGAAGATTCCAAGGGCGGTCTATAGATGGGATAGCATAATTTAAAATAGAATTTGTAATGCTTGAAGAGAGATTGTTCCAATATGACCGCAAGAGGCGCTATTGATATGATTTTCCAACAGAGTTCTTTACACACACTAGAAAAATGGTGCAATATTGCACCTTTCTCTCTCTCTCTCTCTCTCTCTCTCTCTCTCTTAAAATAAATATGCAATATTTTGCTGGCTGTTTCTCTTATATTGATGGCAAATTCATTTTGTCAAGTTTATGTGTATTGTAAATAATCTTACTGATATCATGCATGGCAATTCAGAAGTACACGAAATTTCATCTCCTATATAATTATGTGAGCAAACTCAGTAGCACTTTACAATGGTCGCTTTAGTTTAGACCATACATCTGTAATACAAGCAAAGAAGCTAAATAGAAATAATCTAACGAAAAATTCAAACGAGACATCGAAAAAGAACCTTTTTCGTTTAAAAAAATTTAACTCCGCCCTAGCAATAAAATTTACTTTCCTGAAATAAAAATTCACCTTTGTTGTGAAAAGTATACACAGAAATATACCCTCCATTAACAAAGATGCAAACCGTTCCGCAATATGCATGATGCAAAATCAAAATGTGAAAATATCACAGCAATACGCTGGTTTACTAATAGATTCAAATTTATGCATGATTCTCAGTTGCCAAAGAACATAGTTACGTGGTATTCCGTATACCGGTTAGTAACAATAACACTACAATTCTTTGAATCCTGTTTGCATATATTACATGTTGCTATGTCGGGCAAGCCTCAGACAAGCTCTCTGGTTGTCAATAATAACCTTTTTATACATACAAAGTATGCATAGAATTTGCATCTATTAGTAAACCCGCCTACTGACTTGTAATGAAAGCCTTGAAATGATTTGAAAATATACCTCATGCAAATTCCAAAGCGGTTGGCATCTCTGCATTATTGATACAAGCAACCTAGAAATCAGAAAATCATCTTACCTTGCTGAAAGTGTGAATTACATTTACTTTTGTAATTCATTTATCAGCCATGCCAACACGCTGATCAATATGTATATTTTCTTTCGACAAGTCAGCTGTGTGCATTACACCGCGGTTTTGCATGATTCAGACATTCNATTTTCTTTCGATAAGTCAGCTGTCTGCATTACACCGCGGTTTTGATTCAGAAATTTTAACACCGATACCACAGAATGAGGCATCACACGGCTTTCATTACGAATAATTCTTGGAATAATCATAGCCAAAAACAATTTCAGAAAGTCATTTTAAGCATCAGAAGCGACTGTGTGGTGTTGATGAGATATCACGTGACTGAATAACCATGTTAACATAGTCATAGATATGACAGATTATGTTGCATATTATATCAGGCTATATAATACATCATACATTAAACCACGATCAAGTTGATTATTGAAAAAATGAAATGGAAAGTTAGGAAGAGAATTCATAAAATCGAAGGACCTTGTTTATAGTTTTATATTTCAAAGTGATATGAAGAACGACGACGGGTGTACTTTTCAATCCGCTAAGTAATATAGGCATTTCATTCTTGTAAACATATCTGTCTTGGGAAAGCCCCTCTCACCCACGTATTGAAAAACATGGAGATAGATTATGGTGAAGACTCTACTTGAAGGATTATGGTCCGACTTTCTCTTTACTTTCTCCTCCCCCACAATGATATCAAACCATCCCAAAGAATTTGCTCCCTCACAAGCTTCTTTCTATAATTAACGTATATTTTTTCCTGTTCTACCCCCCTTCTCTCTCTCTCTCTCTCTGTTTCCCTCTCTCTCTCTCTCTCTCACACACACACACGAACAAACACACACACACTCTTTCTCTCTCGCCCACACAAACACACACACACACACACACACACGAAAGTTTTCTCATTTTTGTTCTTTCCCGTTATTTTACATTGCCAAGTAACAAACACACATACATACCACACACACACGATATAAAATACATACGCACCAAGGGTACGCATCCACACCTACATATCTACGAACATCAGTACATGTACCACCACAATACGCAAACACACACACACACACACACACACAACACAACACACAACACACGTACTTAATACACACACATGCACCCACCTTGCAAAATGTTGATGCGCACACCCCTAAACATCCAACAAAACACCCCCCCCCCAATAGACACAACGCAATCATGCACAAACACCCACACATATTCACGCATTTAGACATACCCACACATATCATTTCATACATTTTCTTTTCCAAAGCTCCCTCCACCATGCTCATTTTCAATCTAAAAATGCCCATCACTTGGCAAACAAATAACACTTCAAAATGAGTTCCCATGCTATCCCTTTCTTTCTGAAACACAGATAAGCATCGATTTATGAAACTTCTCGGTGACAAGATGAAATCAATGGATGAAGTGTTCGTGACATGTCTCTGAGAGTGCGCCGTTGTGCTCTCAAGTAGTTTGTGGTTCGATACCCACTTCTTCGTTACCGAAAGCTTATCTACCGTTCCATAAATTTCACGCCACTCTTACACTTAAGGGAAAAACGCCATCCAGATGTTGCTATTATTTTGTTTTACACGTAAGAGGGCAAGGCCTTTTTTTTTTGGGGGGGGGGGGGTGTGGGTGCACTTAAATTAGAAATGGAATGGGTCAACATCATGTCATCCCTCAAAAGATTAAGATTTTGTGAGGTCGAAAACTACAGGGGGGGGGGGGCTTGCTTGTCAAGCAATCGGCGGTCATAAAGGGTCCACTCTGTCAATAAAAAAAAATTGAGCCCGCAAAATTCCCTGAACGGACCTGTATTTTTTTAGGAGATGAGTAATGTATATATAGCAGTGTCATTCCAACCCCTTTGTTTCTCATCTCATCCCAACCCCCATTTCGCCTTGAGAACTTTATATCGACTCTTGCCATATCAAAGTAGCCGCGAACAATCCCGATAACTCACCTGACAAAGATACGAACCCAAGCGGAACCATCGGTTTGTGAAATCTTCTGGAATGAAGATGGATAAATCGATGTTAGGTGATCAAAAGATGATCCATTCTCCACCCCAATACCCCCGTTCCAAGGACAAAGGATAATTGTATAAGATGGTCGTCATCATCTTTTTACAATTTGTTGAGGTAGATAAACGAGGATGGAGATATATCAATTAAAAAGAAAGGTTACAGAGTACGGGGGGGGGGGG
>BQKZ01003768.1:0-18729 GCA_036244855.1 Temnopleurus reevesii
GTGGCGAGGAAGGATAGAGAAGAAAAGAAGCTAAATTTGATGAATTTGATGAAATGGTTGTAAAGTGATTCATCACTTTTAGTTTATTTGATATGACACATTTTTTTTTTGGAATTGTCCACTATGAAGTTATCAATAGATGAATATAGAATATATGAATCTAACCTGAAGTAGGTATAATTTCCAAGATATTAAGAGAAAAATATTAAAATGAGCCTTGAGCATTTTTTCGCAAACTGGATTTGGTGCCATATAAATTTTGATAATTATTATTATTATGATTATTATGGTTATTATTATTATTATTATTATTATTATTATTATTATTATTATTATTATTATTATCATCATCATTATTGTTGTTTTCATCATTAAGAAAGCCATCTTTCTTCTTTATCGGGCACTGCAGAACTGTATGGGTGTCAATTAATATGTGCAACCCCACGGGAGCGTTAGAAAATGATAAAACACGTGCAGGCCTGTCTGTGGCATATACCCCCCCCCCCCCCCTACCATTTTCAAAACATTCTGCTGTCCCTGTTTATGATAACTGTAATCAGATTAGCCTAAAGCAAAAAAAAATAATAATAAATAAAATAGAACAAAATAAATTACTGAATTCAGTAATTCCCTTTCACGGTACAGGGATTATCCGGTATCAGTAGTCAATGGGTTAATATGACCAGCATATATGTTTTGTAAGTCAAACCCCATAGAAACAATACCGAGACATTTGGATGATTGAAACGTTCTGACCATATTGACCAATGGCAGTATATTTTAGGGGCAGATCCAGAATCATGGGCCAATGAGTGGGGGAGGGGCCGAAAGCAACTTGAGCTATAATCACCAAAAACAAAACAAAACTTGTATAAAAATAAAAGATAAAAGGGTTCTTTGCCTACAGTACCGTACGTAGACTATACCTCACACGTCGGGTCTGGGTTATGGGTGACTTCAAGTACGGTGTTGAACGCTGGTGTTGGTGTTGCAGCAAAATCAACACCAGCCTCAACACCAAACTTGAAGTCTGTCGGTGTTTGGGGTAGACCTCGCAAGAATCTGACGTATTTCCGGTCGTTTCTGTATCACTTCTGTAAACTGACCAACAGTGTTGGAGCTCGGTTTACGGAACGCGTTTTGCTCTCTGAACACCAACACCAACACCGAACACCGTACTTGAAGTCACCAATTGTGACAAACAAGTCTGTCAATAAGTAAAGCATGGGCTTCTTTTTCTTTTGGACAATAACTGAATTTTTAAACCATATTTTTTCATTCTTTGAGGATTTGATTTTTTTCGTTATGTGACATCGATCCTCCGGTTAACCGATAAGCAAAAGGATAAACGATTAAACAAACTAATGAAAAGTCTAAAATTAAAAGTTCCAAGCTTCTAACAAACTTTCGACTTCTACAGGTACTTTTTTTTTCTATCCACCTTTTTCGTTTCTTCTCCTTCTTCTTCTTCTTCCTCCTCCTCCTCCTCCTCTTCCAAGTTCTTCTTATTGTTCTTCTTGTTCTTGTTCTTCTTGTTCTCGTTCTTCTTGTTCTTGTTTTTTTTTCTTCTTTTGATAATTCGTTTCACTTCTGGATCCATTCATGGTAAACTTATACCAAATACTCAAAGAAAAATAAGCAAACAAAAGAAAAATATTATATTATAAAGTTCCAAGCTTTTAAAAAATGTGTTGTCTTCTACTTTCCTTCGGTCGACCTCCTATTTTTGTGAAGTTGTTGCTGTTGTTGTTGTTGTTGTTGTTGTTGTTGTTCTTCTTCTTCTTCTTCTTCTTCTTCTTCTTCTTCTTCTTCTTCTTCTTCTTCTTCTTCTTCTTCTNTTTGAGTTATAGATCCATTAATGATATACTAAACTATGATCTAAGCAAACAATTTATATCAAAATATAAACTTTCAAGCTTTGAATTGTCTTCTTCTGTCGACCTCCTATTCTTCTTCCAATTCTTCTTCATTTTCTTCTTCTTCTGCAAATGCCTTTCATTTCTGGATTCAGTAATGATACCATTATATCAATAACTCATAAAGTTTGAATTCGATGAACACAATATTTTTCTATGATTTCATAGAAAACGCCCACGTTTGATTCATTCGAAACAAATTTCCCGCTGTCACACTCTTTTCTTATCATCGATTTGTTAGCTCCGATCACGTGATTTTCAGGAAGGTTGAGTTTGCCGTTAGATTTTACTTCCGGGCATTTCGCGTGCTTTTTGCTGCTGAAATCTGTGATCATCTCCCCGCGAGAACTCCGCGAGGACCGAGGGTAAACGAGCCGTGTGTTTTACGTGGGCATTATTCAGTCCGACGTGTTCATTTTCGTGGATTCATATTTTTGAGAAATTATGGCGTCCCAAACAAAGAGCCAGAGGTACGAAAAGCGGTCTACAAGGACGGAGTTTAAGACAACTTCAACTCCAAAAGCAGGTTCATCATCACCGAAATCTTCCTCTTTGCTTAGTCCTACGAAAATTTCGAGGCGAGAAGAAAAGGAAGAGTTGATCGGGCTCAACGATCGCCTTGCAACATACATTGACCGGGTTCGTCAACTTGAATTGGACAATGGACGACTTCAAGTTCAGATTTCTTCCTTTGAGGAGACCCAAACCCGGGAACTTGATGGAATTAAAATTTTGTATGAAAAGGAACTAGCTGATGCCCGAAAATTGCTGGATGAAACAGCTGGAGAAAAGGCGAAATTGCAAATTGAATGTGGGAAGTACAAGACGGAGCTCGACGATTTGAGACCAAGGTCAGTTTCATTTTCATAAAACAATTTATAGCACATTTGAGGTTAAAGTGTATATTCATGAAATGATTATCTTAATGCATCCTCATTCATTTTGTAACGGATCAAGTTTTCATAACGGATTTTTGTTAGTGGCTTGACGTAATGTTTGATATTTTGAGGTGAAATAAACATGTTGTTGTCACCTGTCAATTTTGAAAGTTGGCGAGTTTCAAATGCACAGCAGGATGCAGCTAATGCGAGCTGAAGCGGCCCCACGCGAACAGTTGAACCGACGCTACGGGCTGAGCTGAGTGAGGTCAAGCGTACACGCTCAATATCTCGGTGGCAATGAGGTCTGTTGTGTAGGGAATCAATGTGGGAGTGGTCTTATCTCACGTTGACATTGAAATTGAAAGAGATGGAAAGGTTTGATATTGAGGGGAATGTTGTTTGAGTTCATGAATAAAAATTTGTACTTTACCGGGCCTGCGTAGCCTAGTATGATCGTCATTCATTGTTTGGTTGGTACTTTTTTAGTGTTAATTTGATTTTGAATGTCTTTAGCCTTTAGGCAGTGTTAGGCCCTAGACATGCTAGATCTAATGTTAGTCTATTTGTTGTAGCTTTACACATAAATTTTAGCATGTTATTTTATTTTTGAAAAGGAAAGAAAGAGAGACCCCCAAAAAAAGGAGGGGATGTAAAAGGGAAGTTAAAAGATACGGTATGGTACTTGAATGTTTGAGTCAAGTCTAACTTAATTTTTCATCGCATTTTATATTTTTAATATTGATGTGACAGAGAACTGACATTACTAGACCACATATTTGTATAAATCTTGATTGAGATTATCCTGAAAGAAAAAAAATCAGTGGATAGACAAACAACTGATGTGTTCAGTAATCCTTTTCGAAAATTTCATTAGGAATCATGAAACTTAATTGGTCTAATTGTAATCCCCCATAAAAAAGGGAACCCCCAGGTTGCACAATAAAAACATTATTGTTTTTAAGTTAAACAAATAATGGTTTTATTTTATTTTTCGGCTTCAGTTCTTGATATTGTTGATAATATGTGAGGGAAGAATGTTAAAAGAGGAACTGATTGTAAACAGAATAATTTTGGTAATGTGCTTCAAAATTTCCATGCTTGAAATTGTGTTAGATTTACAAGATAATGTCAAATAATAGAGAAAATATTAGCTTTAATTTTTCCACCAATTGCCTTGTCAAATCAAGAATGTGTTCATTACAATTTTGGTAATTATTTTTCTCAAATTCCTGCTTCAAACCAAATATTTTTTTTTTTCATGACATAATTTACCTGAATAGTTCATTTTAACAATGTATATGTATTGTATTAAAATTTTATGCTTGCTCCTTTTTTGAATGCACAATTGCAAAATATTTGTTTACCTGTTAAAAATATCTTTCAATTGAAGGAATGTGCAGTGCATGAAATGATCGTTGCTAGGTTGGACAAACTAGCAACAACCTATCAACATGAGTGACTGTAAAATACATTCCAACCAATATCATATTGTACGCTCTTTGTTATGAACAGCTGAATACATCTACATATTGTACATATTTTGGTATGGGGTAAGCATTAATTTGACAACATCACAAAAATGGTCTGTTTAAACCCATGGTACAGCACACATAGTTATACACACTCTGACATGTGTAGATTATTAACATTTTTATGGTGGGGAATATTCTAGTTAAAGTGCCTAATCAACTGACATTTAGTACACGTGAAGAAGCCCATTATCAGCTCAGAAATGAATGATATTGCACACGCTACTAAATGACCTTTTGATAGCATCCCCAAGCTCATTGCCACTCGCTAATCACAAAACTGTTTAATCTATTCGAGCATCCTACAGGATATTCGGACTCTGGGCAAATACCAATATATCCCCATTTGATGTATGACCTGCCATCGAGTTCATACATGCTTCATTGATTATGCATACTGACGTGAAACTGACAGAGATAACTGATTTTGGCATTGTTCCAAACAATACCCATTCATGAAAGTAGATGAATAGAAAAGGAAGTACCCAGTAGTGGTCATCTATTCACCCCTGGACTTGGTATTTTCTTCTATATCTAGAGTGAAAATCCATTTACAGGACAACATGGTAATACCGGACGTGTATCGAAATTGTGCAAATACATGTGCTCACGTTGAAGCACAGCGATTACAGCAAATATATATGGAGTGATTGTAATGCTGGTGAGATTTTAAAAACACTTCAATATATTTTCATGATTGTAAATAGCTAAAATGTGTTGACAAAGTTACTGATTGTGAAATTATAAAATGTCTCGCATGGTGTAATTGAAATCACCAGTATGCAATAAATTAAATGATGGTTTAAAATGTGTTCAATCATGTTTTCAAAATGTGTACATTGAACATCAGATGAATATTTCCGGCATGCATCGTATTATGTTTGGGATTGTGTACTTGATTTTTAAAAAAAATATATTTCTTGAATAAGGGATTAATTTCAAAGTTGTACAATCAACTCCCCATGATTCTGATCGATTACAGTTTATGTACGTTTGTAAAGTTTTGTCAGGGTCTTGTTAGATTTGCTGTTGAGGGTTATTTTTTCCCCTTTAAATATTGATCTTTATTGATCAGTACAAAATGATTTTAGTGCATACAATAGAATTTGAGAAAACTGAATATACTGCTTGTATACTAAATCATATTGGCAAATCAGCAGGATTTTCAAAAAAAGAAAGTTTTCATGGTATTTTAGCTGAATATTTTACCACTTACACCTTTAAATGGACATTTAAACTTCAATTCTCAAAATTCATTTATCCGTGTACATGTACTTTACACGTACACCTGTACATGTATCATGTATGTTTATTTACATTTCCTCCAGGAAGCATAGAAATTGTAATCTCTCTTCATAACCACCCGTAATGAGCGCTATTTCCCCCTTAGATTCTTGTCCCAATTACATCATGTTTAATACTCTACTTAGAACTGGACAGGAAAGTACCAGGAAGGAACGTCAATTGTGTCGCTTCCTGCCGTGGTGAGATTTCAAATCTGTTTCTTGAGGTTTTTTAACGGATTTCCTGGACGGTTGCTTCACACTTTGCTTGAGAGGAGACTAGGAAAGGAAATGGTCATTACAATCATGTACAATCATGTACATTCATTCCTGCTCAGATACCCTGTTCTCACAGGCAAAATAAAATCCTTAGTCCTGTACCATCCGAAGGTAGGATTAAATTAAGGAATTATCATTGTAGAATTATAACAATTCCTTGGTTGAATTACAATTTAGCCCTTCCTATCTTACCAGACCAAGCTCACCCCACTTTTCTCATGTGGTTTTTGCAAAGTGGGATCTCCCTGCTTTTAGTATGTACAGGACCACAAATTGTCAGAGCTATCCCCATGATTGTAATGCTAACAGTCTTTAATAGTCCTTTACCAGGATATCGAATGGAGAAAATAAACCGGACTAAAGTCGGTCGCTCTCAACCACAAGAAGATCATAAAATTTCTTCATTTCATATTTTTTCGTCCAATCAGAGAAAGCACTCACGATTACTTATTGTTGTAACCTTCTTGTCTGGGAATGGCAAATTTTGTGTGAGAAATGACAGCATGTTGTTATCATGCAGAAGCTTTTGCCTGTTAAAAAAAAGAAATTAATGAGGGTTTATGGGGTTAGCAGTGGTCCTGCGCTAATTTTAGCTTGTGAGAAAAGGGCAAGAGTGACTGAGAGCATGGAATAAAGCCAGCCGACAGCCGAGGACAAGATACCGGTTGTCATTTGTGCACGTGTGCATTACATTGGTCCCACGTGTACACATAGTCCCATATGCTTCTTCCCTGTGTTGTAACTCCTGAACACACACAGTGTACATCTTGGGTAGGTTTTGCTAGGATTTCCCCTCTTTTGTGGTCTGATTTCGCTTCTCAACTTGTACTAAATTATAAAAGCCAACATACATGTAATATTTATTGGCCAATGTTCCATCATGGTTCCAGTGATAGAAGTTGTGGCTCTTTAAAACTGAGAAAAGTTGGATTTCCTGAGAAGTACGGTATTATATTTCCCCCCCCCCCCCAGGAGGATTTCATTTGCCATTGCACAATACATGTATATGTAGGCCTATATCCATTCTTATACAGAATTAACCTTTTCCCTCTCTCTATCAGCAAATTTGTGTTTTGTGATTTATTTAGCCCATTTGATATAGCTGTAATTTAGACAATCCCCTTCTCTTAAACTTGTGAATTACTGTACAACTTCTTCTGATCATCTCACCTGAATTTTGATCAGAAATATGTAGATGTCAACCTTCTTATTTCTTCCTTTCCTATTTGGATTCTCATACATACATGTATGACAAGAGGTTGTAGAGATGAGTCCATCACACTTCTGTCCCCTTTTATTTATTTATTTTTATATTCAGTTCTGGGTATGATTGCTCATTATATTTCCTGCTATACACAATGGCATCAGGTACTTCTCGATTTTATAAAAAAAGCTTTGTGATGTTTTTGAGAAGGGGTTAGGTAGATAATGTGAATCACATTGTTTAATGTGAACAATTTGATTCTTGACAAAGTTGACACAATAATGTTGCAAATAATTACTGATATCTATCATAATGAATTGAAATACTACTCCCGCTGAAACCAAAACAGAATAAAATTGTGAATATATAAGTTTGCAGCTATGAAATATGTAGGGAGACATTTGATACCAAATATCATATTTCATATTATAATTGTCATGATCGTAGCTCGGGTTCCGGGAGGATATTTTCTCAGAAGTGATTGTAATATTATTAGGAATAGATAATGATCAATTAAATGATTTCTTTAAAAAGAAAATTATAATCTCGTTACATATCGTCTGATATGCATTTATGCATATATGTCAAGAAACATAGCCTACATTTTTAGTAGGGGAAAACGATGTAAGGATAGATATAAAGTAATACTTCTTGTCTACATGTACTCTGAAACAATCTTTCTTTCCAAGCATGCTTAATACATACATGTATACAGTGATGCCAAATATGCCAGAATATGTACATACATGTACATGTATGAGGTAGAAATTTGAATGTGAATATTAAACGTAATAACTGATCGGAATCAAGTGAGTGTAAACATGACAACACTCACCCTCTCTCAGTAATTCACTTTTTATGAAAGCTTTGAATTCATACTGCAATTCACCTCATTGATATTCCAGAAAGGTTTGTATCCCTACATTGATGGAAAATACTTCAGATTTTACAAAGCATATTAAATTCATTTAATATTCTTCCCTGAAAAACTTTATGGAGTCTGCAAATACTCTAATTCTGTACATATTTATCCTCAACTTCTCTCAGGCTTCTGTGTAGCAACATAAAAAAGTAAAAAACAACCATTAAAAAGGGGGAAATCCCACAAAAACGTCTTAAATAACCCCACGCCACATTACTTTTGTTATTGGTCTCGGACCATTCTGTGACATTATAGATAAGGGTCTAGACAACTGGCTTGCTGAATCAATATATCCACTGATTTACTTTGATTTTGAATGGACTGAATGTAAACCAAGGCCATCCCAGGTCCGTGTTGGTTTGCTTTGGATTCTTGGTGCATTGTGTTGGTAAAGTTATGTCCTAAACAAGCGTCCCCTTGTTAAAAGAAACTCCATGTGCTCCATGAGTATATCTTCTCCGGATGCTAATAGGCCTACACACTCCCAAACATGTGCTTCTTCGTGAAAAAAGAGAATTGTATGGAGCCCTCCACTGAACAACCTTCTAAAATGGCCCGACCTGATATATTTTGGGGCCAGTATTAACAAAAACTGGAATATCACAGTAAAATTTTAAATAAACATGTGAAATATCACCTGAAAAAAATAAGTTCAGATGCTCTTTGGCGTTTCAGCCCCTCCTAGGCCTCCTAGGCCTTATTTTCATCATAAAATTCAATTAATTGTGTTCAAAAAGTTATCTTAAACATTGATAGAATAGCCTTTTCCGACCAACCGACACCTTAATTTCAAACGGCATTTGAAGGCATCCAAACAATTTTTTCCCCTGGCCTTATGAATGCTGTTTTTTCTTAAATCCCTCGATATTGGCATGGAATTTTTGAAGCGTCATCTATACTCACATATGTTGGCAATAAATTTAGGATCTCTTCTTTTCAATTTAGCCTCGCTCACTTGCGAGACTGAAATTATATGTTTAAAAAAATGGGAAGATGCATTTAACAGCATTCATAGAATAAAACACCATCTTGAGTCCAGACTTCAGAAATATTTATTCTGTATTTATCACACTTTCTATTTAAGTGAAACTTTGTAACCTTGATGGTTTGTTTCTGTGTATGAAGATTTTTTAGTAATTTGTTTTTAGTTTGTTGATGCACTTTTGTGTATCATTTTTTTTTAAATTTCATAATAATCATTAGCTTATTTTCAAGTTTTCTGTAACAAGTTGAAATTGTTTTATTAGTGCAGTATATTTGAAGACAAGGTTCCAGACTTGACTAGCATTTATGCCATTTTCTGGTTATCCTTTAACCTTATACAATGTATCTTTGTGCATTTTGTACAATATATTTGATGTATAGATGTTTTTGGGGACAAAGACAATTTTAAGTTCTAGTTCAAGTTCTAGTACAAGTTCAAGTTCAATTGTATGTACTTATAATTCTTGCCCTACATGTATAACAAAATTCTTCTACGTCAACAATTTTGAAGTCAGCACATGTATTGGGAGATGGTACAAAGACTACACGCATGATTGAAGCGTCTGAAGCGTCGTTAGCAAAATAGCCTCATTGTCAAGAACACACCCTGCACACATACAACTCCACGGGGCTTGTTCACATCTGCTATTACAATAATCTTCATTCATAGATATTTCTCTTTTTTGAAGTCTACACAAACACTGCCGTGTCCCGGTTTCTTTGTCTCTTTTGCCTGAGGGGCGATGTTATCTATTCTTTCCGTAAAGTTTTCCTGTTTTCTGTCTGTCATGTCTTGTCTTTAAATGAATGTTGTATGTTTGACGTACACATGCCTAAAAATTTGGTACATGTACAGTGTAGGCCTACATTTATTTATGGGAGCGTCGTTGTGTAGTGGTTCGGACTCTCGCCTCTTAACTACATGTAGAGGGTCGGTGGTTTGAATCTCTCCCAGGGCGTTAATTTCCTTCAGCAAGAAATTTACCCATAGTGTGCTGCACTCAACCCAGGTGAGGTGAATGGTTACCGGCAGAAATTTATTCTTCTAAATGCAGAAGCGACTACTTGGCAGCTACATGTATGCTATGGCCAGGTAATAGATAATAGATCGCGCCTCTGAATAGGTGACTAGAGAGATGGCGTGTTTAAATGCTATATATATAGGCCTATATATATATNTGTTAAAAGAGTATCTCCAATTCTGGGATAGAAACTGAATTCCGAATAAATCCTACGCATCGAAACTCTGGATGGTTGGAAAGACTGCAACCACAACCAATCCACGTGTAGTGCAGTTGCTGGCAGTAGACTTCTCTCAATTATCTTCCAGGCACAATTAATTCTTACTTTCTAAGATCATGCCAATTCTCATTCAAATCAGCTTTTGGATGCATTTTTAAATGTAAAAAAAAACCAATGTATTGATTCTATTCCATTCATTACCTCCACTATTCAATGGTAATGATAAACTACCTGGATTTGTATTTTGCTTGCAGACCAATAGGCTACATTGTAGGTTACTACTTCAATGGTTTACTGTTTATTTACATTTTCATAAAGTACATTATGGTACACAAGACAATTTTAGTAGACCTGTACTGTATGTGACGCATGTGTGATTGCACTTGACATTGTGAACTTTCGACCTCATTCAGATTTTCTTAATTTCTAACTGTGAGCACCCTTCAATTTCCACAGTTTGATCAACACTAGTCTGCAAGCACAGACCCGAATTCAGGTAGTGCTTGCGTACTAGGTAATTTTCTTATGCGCATCTTTCATCTAACCAGTGACTGACCATTTGAGCACAAAGGCAGACAACCACATTAAATTAATGATACACCAATTACAAGTTTTACTTCATAGGAAAGTCATGTAGATCTATACAAACATTAAAACATGCATGAGGCAAAATGACTAACATAGTCGAATGCACCAATTGAAGTAACTCCCAGCGTACCAAATTATTATGATAGTACCTTGCGTCATATTTTCAATGTAAAAGACGCAACAGTGACTTGCTGGGGTCTCACAATAATAGGCAGTCAATATACTAAATAACTCAAGAAGGAGTGGGTGTATTTCGCTAGACTACAGATCTTTGATGTCCTTCAAACTGGCCTCGGTGCCCACCTTGGTCTTGGAGATTTCTTGAGTATTTTTTTCTTTTTCCTATCTGCTTTTTACTCTAAATATATATGTGTCCTTAAGAAAAGGGGCCTTTCCCTCAAAATTTTAAGGCCTGTCTTTTATTCCATTCCATTTTCAGCTTTCTTTCTGTACATGTACATCTGGGGCTGATTGATTGAAATGGTCTTAATACCTGTAGCTATCAGCTTCTTGCTAGGATGTCTTAACTTCTTGTACCATCCTCTTAGCATAGACAAATCAACATTTGCATCTATGTTAAGAGGTTGGCACAAGAAGTGAAAACATCTTAGCAAAAAGAGGATAGCATTTCGAGCAATCTGCCCCTAATCTCTCTCCTCAATTCTCTATCCATCTCCCCTCCCCTCTCCCAGTTCTCATCTCCTTCTCGCTCTAAAGATTTTTCACATTTTTCTAGACCTTTATGCGGATTCTCACTACAACATGGCGATATCAGTTATCATCATGTCCTATTTATTTCGAGTACAGGATGTTTCAAAACCTCTTACTTTTATAGCTTCCTGCAGAAGATTCATGAAAAAGAAGCAATCATTGTTCAGCCATCAATGAAGCGAGAAAGATTGAGATGTATGGACGCGCATGGCACAGTCACTTGATATTTCTATGGAATATTTGTCTGCGGATCATTTTCAAATCGACCTTTGGCTTCGGGGTCTAGATCCGTGTAGACTCATTCGCTTCCATTCACGATTTCGCTTCTCGACATTGACTGGGACATTCCAGTCTTGTTTGTTCTGGAGTTGCCATGGTAACCAGCAATTCATAAAAAAATAAGAATGAGACCCAATATGTTTAGTCTTTGCTATGGAACCCTATTTTGCTAGAAATTATATGATTTTTCAAAACTTTCTTTCACCTTGCTAAAGAGAATTAAAATTGGAGATGAATACAACTTTGCTTTTTCAAATACCTCCTATCATTGCCCGATAAAAAGGTGGATTCCAGATTTTTTTTTATCAGAAGAATTTGATGAGGTTCTAGGACTTTGGAGTAGTTCTTGCCTGGCAGGGTTCTCACATGGTCTTGAAATCACTCCTTTTATTTTGTTGAGCACACATGTCTTTCCAAATTTTAAAACTGTCGTTTGACAGGACTAGCTCTAGATGCTAACTGCCTTCATCAAATAAGTTGTGAACATATTGCTTAGTTTTCAGGGTCATTTCATCAAGAATTGGGGCTATTTAAATATTTTTTGTTAAAAAGTAAATTTTATGTTTGCATTCGTGACCTCGGGTGAGGCAACATAAATTTGTTTTATAGGAGCCTCATGAGTGTTAGAAGGAAAAGGGAAAAAGAGGATTTAGAAGTTCAGCAGTAAAAGAAAAAAATGGGGGGGGGGGCAGGGGGAGAGGATAACTCGGAACTTTTTTCTCTTTTAATACAGGTACATGAATTTTGTCATTGGCAGAATTTATTGGATGCATGGTCCAATAAGGGTTTTCTTCAACATACATTTAATTTCTTGGTACTGTATCAATTACATTTGCATCAATAACATGGGCACATCTGTACATGTAGGTATACATGTAAGACAAATACAGTGTATATTCCATATTGATTTTTTTTTTCTCAGAAGGAAATATATTTAATTTTATCTTTGTACACTGTAAGTACAGAATGGCTGCCTTGTGAGAACTGATTCAACGCAATAATACCTCATTCAGTTAATTAATCTCTTCAATGCCTTAAAATGTTTTCTGCATGTACAGACTGTATGGCACAAATTATTTTAGGCAAGAGATGAACCTTTTTTCAATTCAGATGTGTTTATTCAATTTCGTTACAATCCAACACACAGGTAAATTTATCAATCAATGTTTTTTAAAGTCAATGAACCCATATTTGTAAGCATAGTACATTGTGAACAGGTTGTGTTGATTTTATATGACTTGGATCAAGTTTATTGTTGATTTCTTTTGTCTTTTGGAGGTAAAGTGTATACTTGAAATCCCATTCTTTGAAGCTCTACTGATGCATGAAGTGACAAAGAAATCTAGTAGCTGATGATTTATTTTGATCCCTTGACAAGCCAGCTACTGTATGTATACAGTACGTTGTAATGAAGCCCATTGTTATGAGAGTCTTTGTTGATTTGTGAAAATCAATAATGAACGCTGAAGACAGGCAATTTCCGCCAGGCTGAGTTGAAATCAAGTGTCTTGTATGGGTGTGAATTGAATGTGAAATATGGAGAAAAGCTAAGAATGTAAATGCAGTGCAAAAAAAATTGTGCGTTTTCCAGGTTTCATGGTTTGATACGACTGTAGAAATAATCAAATAAAGAGAAAAATTGTATAACCTGTAAATTTACCACTCGTCTGTTGTCCAATTTCAAGCTTTATGTTTAGATGCAAAGGACAGCACTACTTTTACTGTGTTCACACCCCTCCCATATCTCTCCCATGGTCGACTGTTCACACACGAACGAAGTCCCGGGACATGGCATATTGTGCGGTTTATACATGTTTTGGGACATTTCACCGTGAGTTTGCCATCTTACGGTGAGAGATTCGGGAGAGAGTTTACACATAGACTGAGCTGGGGCATACCCCGGTCACTGGGGAATGTGTGAACATGATGCTTGTTGTAGACTGATTAGAGATGATGACCCAGCTATATTAAGTGCATTAGGATAATTACTCACCAAGCTCATAAGGTCAAGACTCAAAATTTGTCAGATGCCTAGACCCAAGGAGGTTCAAACTGCTAGACCACAGTCCCTGAACAGTCCCCATCTGGCCACCATGATTTTTTTCTTTTTCAGAATTGTCTAGCTCAAAGAATTGTGTATTAAAATGATAATTTTTCTAAAACATGGATTTTCATGGTAAAAAACAATAAAACTGGAAGTGAATTTCAAATAGATGAGTATGTTAAACAAAATATACTGCCCCTTTTTGCCTATTAAAGGTGCATCATGGTATTATATTCCATAGGGCATTGTATATTTTTATTGTTTTATTTCAGTATGATCAGTACTGGCATAGCTTTGAAGAACATTTGTCTAATTTTATGAAATTGTTGTGACTATATGGGAGTTGAAAAATATACCAATTACATCTGAACAAAGATTATATAGGGTTTCCAAAGCACTAAAACCCCTTATAAAGAAATTGCTTCTTTTTTATTCCTTTCTAAATAAATACTTTCACCACTTTGTTTGAGCTGACAAGCCAACTTTTCCTCCCAAATTGAGGGAAAACCCCATTTGCCCATGCACGTGTAACAGCACACGGTAGTAAATAACACATGTTACACCTGACTGGTTTTGGGATGGAAACCATCAAGAGAAAGTTCACTGGGCAATAAAATATGACCAGTATTTAAGCTAAAACATGCTCTAGAAAGTAACATTAGTCCATCAACTTGTTTGAAGAAGTGTGTCTTTCTTTCCATCTGACGAAGAAGGTTCAAGAATGGTTGTTGTCGAAATGAGGTAAGGTGAGAGAGAGGACAAGGAGACAGCTAAGAACTGAAAAGTATAAAATTTAAATCTTGAAAAGAGGTTATTCTGGGTTATTCTGGATTCAAATTCTGGGTAAAAATGTGACAAAAGTCTCAAAAAGTTTTAAATTTGTATGTAGGCTACACTAGACTAAAATCATCAAACAAAATTCAATCTGAATAAAGTTTTATTTTAGTGCTATTCTCTCGGCCAACAGCTTACATCCGTCGTACTGGGCAGTTCTCGGTCACTGATTGGTCATTAACATTATCGCCAATAATCTGTACGGCCCACACTTCATTATTCACTTTTTAGGTTTCATCCCCAAGCTTAGATCCTCTTATAAACATTTAATCAAAACATTGAAACCAGAGTCATAATCTCATCTGCCTTGGGTTCTGGTTCTAAACAAACTTAACTGTGCTTGGGGTACTGTGTTAGAGAATTTCTTGAGCATCGTTCTACTGGATGTTGTCAAGCTGTAGCCATGATTATTTAAAAGGGCTTTTGAATAAGAATTACCTTGCTGCCATTTGCGTTTGGAGAGTGGCAAAGGAAACAATGGTCAACTTTCCTTTGGTGAGCCTCAAAACCGAGAACAGCTGAAAGATCAAGACTTGGGACTCTCTCTCATGATTAAAATCCCATGGAAGATGAAAAATTTGAATTTTTATAATTTTCTTTTTTTAGAGCCTCAAAACTTGAGAAGGAGCTGAACATAGCCAACAAGCGTGTGTCTGTGCTAGAATCCCAGATAACGATTAAGGATGCTAGAATCTGCAATCTCTCCATCGACAAGCGCTCCATGAGAGATGAAAATATAAATTTCTAACGGGTCCTTTTCTTTTCTTTGCACAGAGCCTCAAAACTTGAGAAGGAGCTGAACGCAGCCAACAAGCGTGTGTCAGTGCTAGAGTCCCAGATCACAGAGAAGGATGCAAGAATCCGCAATCTCTCCAGCGACAAGCGCTCGATGGAGGATGAGCTCAACGAGCTCAAGAAGGACCTCGCCAACAAGGAGAAGCAACTCAAGGTGGCTAAGAAACAGGTAAGAATTGAGTACTCTCATGAACCGAATCATGGGCGGGAATGGTATGATTCATCCGTTGATGAGATTGAGATTATTTTCTGCGGTGCTAAAAAAAAACAGCGGTTGCTAAAAACGAGCTCCTCTTGCTGAAAATCCATTTGTTATGTTCATTTACATGTACTTGCATGGGTAGTGAGTGTAATGATGTCATATAAAGAGCACTGATGAGCTGCAGGTCATTACTGTACAGCATGAATTTTAAAAACGAACATTTGCAAAATTCCATTTTTATATTCTCCATTTGAACCTTGGGAGGGCGTTTCATGAAGCTTGTTGCCAGTGACAAATAGTCAATTTCCGTCAGTTACTGTAGCAGCAGTCAGTGATAGTGCTTTTAATCCAACCAAAATTCTTCAGATTAGTCAGTGCTGACTTATTGTCGCTGTACAAGCTTCATGAAATGCAGACATATTCTCATGATTGCGAAAGATTCTGAGTGAATGAGTTTGGAGGGAAGGAGAGAGAAAGGGGTTTTCTGACCACATTATAATAGTTTTGTTACAAATGATAATGACCTCACCAAAAAGGAGAAGCTACTCAAGGTCACAAAAATAGGTGAAAATGAATCCAGGAAGTGGTATTGGAATACCACGCTATAGATGGCAAGCTTTTGTAATCAAACATCAACTTACCAACCAAAAGCTTAGCATCTGTATCAACTTGGACAATGCCAAGATGATGCAGTTTTATGTTAGCATCAATAATAATAATAATGATAATAATTTATAAGGCGCTTTATATGGGTATTTCAAAGCGCTGAGGTGGTCTGTCTAATCATATTACCGGTCAAAAATCAAATCCATAATTAATAAAACAACAAACTACTTTACTTATAAACTAACTTCATGTGCACCTCCAAAAATTAAGTTGGCATATGTTCGAATTTTGAAGCACAACTTTTTCTTTGCCTAAAAGTGTGGGCAATATATAATTCCCTTATTTACACACCGAGGGTTTTGGCAAATTTACCTTTAAAATAGGTATTTTGTAGCTCTGGTAATGTTGCTGCAGTACAATATGTATTGAATTACAAATTTGATCATACCATGTCCCCAATTTTTGATTCTGTAATTTCATTTTTAGAGCACTTGTTTTTATTATTTGTATTTTAGGGTGAACTGAGGTTTCCAAACAGATTTTGGCTGGCTCATATACCAGTTTTTATGACCAGAAAAACCATGTGGCATGTGCACGTGTCTTGACACCCACAAGACGCCCACTATTTACCCAAGACGTCATCTAAATCAGATCAAGATAGTGATCAACAATAAAATGATCTCAATATTATTTCCTATAAAAGAACCAAGACATTCCAAATATAATTAGATTGCAAATGGGATGAGGATTATAGCCAGGAAAGTGCTAGATGGCCAAAAGACTCCTATGTTGTGCAAAAGATGCCCTTCAAATTTTGTTTTTTACCAGCATCCTTCGATTGTTCCACCGNTTTCTCTTTTTTGAAGTCTACACAAACACTGCCGTGTCCCTGTTTCTTTGTCTCTTTTGCCCAGAGGCGCAATGTTATCTATTCTTTCCGTGAAGTTTTCCTGTATTCTGTCTGTCATGTCTCGTCTTTATAATGTTGTATGTTTGACGCACAGTATGGACAGAAATAAAGTTTACCCGTGTCCCACCAAATCCCACAAAAATGTGTTTTGCATAGGCTTTGGTGGGACATGGTGGGAAACAGTAAACTTTATCTCTGTCCATACTGTATTTTACACGTGCCTAAAAATTAGGTACATGTACATGTACAGTGTAGGCCTACATTTATTTATAAAGTGTTAAAAGAGTATCTCCAATTCTGGGATAGAAACTGAATTCCGAATAAATCCTACGCATCGAAACTCTGGATGGTTGGAAAGACTGCAACCACAACCAATCCACGTGTAGTGCAGTTGCTGGCAGTAGACTTCTCTCAATTATCTTCCAGGCACAATTAATTCTTACTTTCTAAGATCATGCCAATTCTCATTCAAATCAGCTTTTGGATGCATTTTTAAATGTAAAAAAAAACCAATGTATTGATTCTATTCCATTCATTACCTCCACTATTCGATGAGGTAGTGATAAACTACCTGGATTTGTATTTTGCTTGCAGACCAATAGGCTACATTGTAGGTTACTACTTCAATGGTTTGCTGTATATTTACATTTTCATAAAGTACATTATGGTACACAAGACAATTTTAGTAGACCTGTACTGTATGTGACGCATGTGTGATTGCACTTGACATTGTGAACTTTCGACCTCATTCAGATTTTCTTAATTTCTAACTGTGAGCACCCTTCAATTTCCACAGTTTGATCAACACTAGTCTGCAAGCACAGACCCGAATTCAGGTAGTGCTTGCGTACTAGGTAATTTTCTTATGCGCATCTTTCATCTAACCAGTGACTGACCATTTGAGCACAAAGGCAGACAACCACATTAAATTAATGATACACCAATTACAAGTTTTACTTCATAGGAAAGTCATGTAGATCTATACAAACATTAAAACATGCATGAGGCAAAATGACTAACATAGTCGAATGCACCAATTGAAGTAACTCCCAGCGTACCAAATTATTATGATAGTACCTTGCGTCATATTTTCAATGTAAAAGACGCAACAGTGACTTGCTGGGGTCTCACAATAATAGGCAGTCAATATACTAAATAACTCAAGAAGGAGTGGGTGTATTTCGCTAGACTACAGATCTTTGATGTCCTTCAAACTGGCCTCAGTGCCCACCTTGGTCTTGGAGATTTTTCCTGTCTGCTTTTTACTCTCAATATGTGCCCTTTAGAAAAGGGGCCTTTTCCTCTAATAGTGAAATTTTAAGGCCTGTCTTTTATTCCATTCTATTTTCAGCTTTCTTTCTGTACATCTGCGTCTGATTGATTGAAATGGTCTTAATACCTGTAGCTATCTGCTTCTTGCTAAGTCATCTTTACTTCTTGTACCATCCTCTTAGCATAGACAAATCAAGATTTGCATCTATGTTAACCATAATCAGGCCAAGGGGGGGGGGGGGGGGGGG
>BQKZ01003768.1:24181-41975 GCA_036244855.1 Temnopleurus reevesii
AAAATTAAGTTGGCATATGTTCGAATTTTGAAGCACAACTTTTTCTTTGCCTAAAAGTGTGGGCAATATATAATTCCCTTATTTACACACCGAGGGTTTTGGCAAATTTACCTTTAAAATAGGTATTTTGTAGCTCTGGTAATGTTGCTGCAGTACAATATGTATTGAATTACAAATTTGATCATACCATGTCCCCAATTTTTGATTCTGTAATTTCATTTTTAGAGCACTTGTTTTTATTATTTGTATTTTAGGGTGAACTGAGGTTTCCAAACAGATTTTGGCTGGCTCATATACCAGTTTTTATGACCAGAAAAACCATGTGGCATGTGCACGTGTCTTGACACCCACAAGACGCCCACTATTTACCCAAGACGTCATCTAAATCAGATCAAGATAGTGATCAACAATAAAATGATCTCAATATTATTTCCTATAAAAGAACCAAGACATTCCAAATATAATTCGATTGCAAATGGGATGAGGATTATAGCCAGGAAAGTGCTAGATGGCCAAAAGACTCCTATGTTGTGCAAAAGATGCCCTTCAAATTTTGTTTTTTACCAGCATCCTTTGATTGTTCCACCGTCTTCGGGGGCTCCCCCTTACTTAAAATTTGGGACAAACATTTTTCTTTAAATCTTGACTGAATAGCGGAGTTTGAATCACCTAGGAAATTTTGTTTGGGTTTTGAGTGTCCTTAAACGTCTTGACAGCCTTGACAAGAGCTTTGGGGGCCTAGGGATGTTAAAGGGGACCTGGGAATCACATCTTGACTACTTTAATTCATCAAAAGACCACTCTTGTACCTTTTGAAAGGGATTTGGAAATTAACAAACGGAAACCGCAACAATTTGGAGGAAAAAAAACTTTGGTTTTGCATGAATGGCTTTGAAAGTGGGCTAAAGTTAGGACGCGTTACTAATCCGTCTTTTTGACAGCGTTGTTATAAACCGAATCCCCATAATTGTCATGTAAAGCAGGGATTTTTCACTGGTCTATAAGTATCTCTCAGGGTTTGTTTGTTTGTTTATTTTGTTTACTCTCAGTCAACAAACTTTGACTAGAAGTTGTATTTGTCAAAGCATAATATGTTGATCTGGTTACAGCTGCAGAAAAAATCTTTTGAGATAGTGGGCAACTTTTTGCATTTGCCTTTTTTTAGTTCACCCTGCCCTCATTTTTTAAAACTAAAAACTGATATTTAAAGAAAAAAAAGACAAGAAAAGGTACCAAATAATGGATGAATACAACTTGCTTTCAAATGGCCTGAAAATGACATTACAAATAGCTATTACGCTGGTGCTGTTGCCAAAGGGTATATTTTCCTATTTTGTGGAGGAATTATTCTCCAAGTGCGATATATAAGAAAATACCATTCAAATTCACATATTTGCAAAACTTGTTTTGCCTACTGTAGCGTTGAAGGAGGTGCCAGAGGCAATACTTTTTTGTCAAATTGAAGAAAATTGGTTGTTATCCAATCACATCCTTTCAATTTCTCACCACATGTGAATTTGCTTTGAAAGAGTTGAAACTTTCCTGAAATATCCTTAAAAAAAAATGTCATGGTTTATTGTCCTTCAGCTTATTCATTAAAGATAAACATGGGGTATTTAGTTGACGAATTAGATCATTCTCATGCTGTCCGATTTTTTAATAGTGTCCCTTTCTTGTTCATTGCCACAAGAGGGCACTGTTCATGATATGTATTATGCAGAACTTCTTTTTGGTAGAGCCAAAATAATTAAGAAAAAAAAAAAGAGAATCGCTATCAAATCAAGAGCAAATGATACTGCCTATTCTCAACAAGTCTTGTACTTTACACTAAATCTTCTGATAACATAGTATAATCATATGATAAGATAACTTATGTAATCATACTTTGGCTTATTTATTTCACATGTTCTTTTGATGTGTGCAGAGGTACATTAGATACCTGACCATAGCTTTCATGAATTGTTCATGATAATTGTACAACTCACAAATTTCTGAATGAAAAAGTGGAAATGGATAGAGTCTCCAGAGGGGAACATGAATTATTGATCTGTTATGAACAAATTCAGCAATCAGATGTTATTCAGTGTTTATCATGTTTGTTTGTTAGTATAGGTTGAAGAGACTCTCCTGTGAGTGGATCTTTTCCAGAGTTCGAAGAGCACCTTTTCATGATTTTACAGATAATTTTCCTTATTTTTTTTCTTGTTTGTTTGTTTGTTTGTTTGTGTAGGTTGAGGAGGAGACTCTCCTTCGAGTGGACCTAGAGAATAGGCTCCAGAGTCTGAAAGAAGAGCTTGCTTTCAACAAGCAACTCTACAAAGAGGTAAGTACATTCTTACTTCTTTTCATGTAAATTATAGGTCTATATTTTGTGTTTTTGGATCCTTTATGAAGTAAAGAATCAAAGCTGCATGGTATATGTGATACAATTTATTCAAATTTGTTTAGATTATAATATATAACTCAATATATTTGAATATTGCTGACATGAATCTGTTGGGTTATAACTCAATATATTTGAATGAATTTTTGTTGATATGAATCTGTTCGATATCAGCACAAAGTATTTGTATTTATTAGTTTATCACCAAACTCCTCAATTCGCTATCAAGAATAGTCAAAATTTTCAAGCAGCCGCTTGTCTATAGGCATCACCTGTTGATGACGGTTACCCCTTGAATCATTCACCTCTCTACACTAATCACTTTCTCTTGTCCAATTGTTTTTAATTTGGAATTTTGGCTTTATTTAACATTGCAATTTACATTTGAAACTACACTGTTATTATCACCTTCCACAGATAGTGAATTTTATTTCATCTTAATGACTTTTTTCTCTCCCCCATCATGAACAGGAGCTAAAGGAGACCCGCACCAAGCGCACTGTGGACATGTCAACCATCGACAACCAGAGCATCGAGGAGCTGAACAACTCCCTCTACGAGAGCCTCCAGGAGCTGAGGGAGCAGACCTCGGAGCAGACCACCCTGCTCCGACAGGAGACAGAGTCCCTTTACTTCAGCAAGGTGAGTATCCAGTAGTACAGTGGAGCTTTGTTATGACAAGACCGTGGGACCAGAGAAGTTCCCTCTTTTTATTGATATCTTTTTTTATTCATTTTTTTTATTTCCTTGTCAAAATTCAATGTATATATATTGTTCCAGTGTAGAACATCATTTTTTAAAAACATTTATGGGTAATTATGTAAGTAAATTCTGCATTTCATTTTGAGGCATGAAGCAGTTAAGAGCCAAATTTGTTATGTGAGACTAAGAATTAGGTGAGACGACTTCGCATCTTAAAATATCTTTGGCCAGCTTTGGGTGTCTTATTACAGATGTAATGATTGAATATTCTCAACTTCATTGAATATTCTCATTATTTTATGAATATTTAAGTCGTGCCCTGAAAATCATAAATCAAGGATCATCATGTTTTTATTTTCCCTCTTTTTGGAATCAAAACAAAACTATAAAAAGTTCAATGATGGAGTCACATGATTGTTATTTTTGTTTAGACAACTACTAAGAAAAATCCTTTTAGCACACAGCAAACAAACCATATCCAAACAACACAAGAATGTCTTGAGATAAGCAATAAGACATAATGCAAACGTTTAACCACCAAGACCTTATGGCAGCTTTCAAATTTTATTCAAAAGAAAATTTGCTTTTTGCTTAAAAATCCTACAAAGTCCTTCAAAATCCTACAAAATTAAGAACTTTTCGTTGATCAAGGGGATGAAAATTATCCAGGTCCTGGTTTAGTTCTTCCGAGTAGGCAAATACAATGCTTCATTCACAACAATGTCCTGTCAATCCATTGTCTCGGTTTTCATGAATGGGCGCACACAGACATCAATGGAGCTTGGAAACCCTATCTTCTATTAGATAAGATCTCGTAAGATCAATAAAAGAACACTAGACGAGCTATTGAACATCTCAGCTTTGCTTGGCTTGGCTGTACAGTGAATGTGTATAGGTACTGGTAGGCTAGTCACAACTCACACGTGGGGTTTAGTGAGTGGGTCTGAGTCTTTGAAGCATTAGCGATGAGGTTTCTCACGTCTTGAAGAAATGGGTACTGTCGAAAAGGTAAGAAAAGCACTGAACCATGGTTTTGCAGTTTTGTTCTATCATATTTTGATGTCATAGTTTGTTTCATGGGTCTACTCTAGGGATATAATCACCTGTAGTCACCTTTTTTTCACAGAGTCTTGTAAAGAGGAGTATTGTAAAGGCCTACTTTGATACACATATATTTCATCATAATCCTCTGCATGAAAACATTAATGCTTTTATGCAGGTTCTCAGGTAAAAGCTTTGATTCTTGCCATGGCAGTTCATTTTCTGGCCATAGCTATATAGCAATTTTGTGTACAAAATATTGCAACCCTTGGTGATTTTCAGGTCTCTGATACCTGCTTAGCTGTGCTGTGAAATGTATTTGCTTGTACATGTACATGCTATAGTATTCATTCAAAGCTGTGTTTAATTCATCTATTGCTGGTATCTGAAACACGATAAAGAGCTAGGAGTAGGTTAACTTTATAGTTAAAACATATCAGAATCTTTACTAAATCCAATGGTTGGATCACTTCATCAGAATGAAAAACATCAATTTCACAGCTGTAATTTCCCTCTATCATTTTGAGTGTTTACAATTTATATGGCTATGCTACATCGTACCCACATATTTTCCTGCTGCTATATCGCATTTCATTACACAGCCAATACAATTTTGTTTCAAGTACAAAGTGGAGGTGATTTTATAAATTCTCTGTATTAGTTAACCAAACTCTGCAAATAGCCATTTTTCTCATGTGATATATTTCCAAAAGTGCTTGTATAAATGCAAAATTAGGGAAATTCATACAAACATTTTATGTATTTTTGAAATTCTCAGCAAATAAGCTTGGACACCAGGATTCATGTGCAGAAAATAGAGAAATTTGTTCATAATTGTATCAACGGTTTGTAGGAAAAAGAATAAAAAATGTCAAACCTCGGGTGTGTTTTATAAAGCTGTTCGTAGATCTATGCATGACTCCACGAACGACTGGTAACCCACATACAGGTGAGATTCTGTGACGGGAGATATCCTTGATTGCAGAAAAGGGTCGCCAGTCGTTAGTAGATTTGTGCTTACATTGTAGATCTATGAACAGCTTTATGAAACACAATCCTGGGCCTCCTGCCATCAACAAAAAAGATAGGGATGAGTCCCATTATCTGGAATCAATTATTTGTTAAACCTTGTATAATAGATGTTTGAAGATGAATCTTATGCTTACATTAAAAAAAATTGTTCTAATTGAATGCTTCCTCTGTAAACATCTCCAATTAGCTGGTCACTGGATGTCCAGCTATGCTGCCGTAAACTCTCAGGGTTCGCAAGCTGCATGATCACTTCACCTCCGATGTCACAATATATTATACATGTAATAATTGAAAAATATTCTCATTATTATGATAAAAGATAATTCTAATCATAGTTACATTAGACTTACTCTTTATTGAATATGTTTTCTCTTCGCATTACCAGTTGGCTGATCTGAAGGCTCTTGCCGAGTGTCATAGGAATGCTGCCGTCAACTCTCAGGACGAGGTCTGCAAACAACGCAGCATTGTCGATGACCTCATCTCTTGCCGTCAAAACGATTTTATAATAACAGAAGATGACTATTATCATGATTACATCAGATTTATTTTTAATTGAATATGTTTTCTCTTCGCATTACCAGTTGGCTGATCTGAAGGCTCTTGCCGAGCGTCATAGGAATGCTGCCGTCAACTCTCAGGACGAGGTTCGCAAGCTGCGCAGCACTGTNCATAGTTACATTAGACTTACTCTTTATTGAATATGTTTTCTCTTCGCATTACCAGTTGGCTGATCTGAAGGCTCTTGCCGAGCGTCATAGGAATGCCGCCGTCAACTCTCAGGACGAGGTTCGCAAGCTGCGCAGCACTGTTGATGACCTCACCTCTTGCTGCCACATCCATATTATAGTAATGAAAGATTATTCTTATTATGATTACATCAGATTTATTTTTAATTGAATATGTTTTCTCTTCACATTTCCAGTTGGCTGATCTGAAGGCTCTTGCAGAGCGTCATAGGAATGCCGCCGTCAACTCTCAGGACGAGGTTCGCAAGCTGCGCAGCACTGTCGATGACCTCACATCCGAGGTCACAACTATCCGTGCCCAGGTTAGTACTTGTACTTTTTGTGATTAAACGTAATATCTTGTTTTGGTGATAAACAGAAAATTAATTTTCACAAGAATTGCACAAAACTTGATGGGAATAGTTGAATCTATAAATAAATATAATGTGCCAAATGATTTGGCAAGAAAACAGAACATTACAGAAAATTATGAGAACAACTGTGTTAATCATACCAAATCTCTCATTATCTGAGCTCTTCCTATTATAATTTTCAGACACATACGAGCTTTACATGTAATTTCTTGTATTGTTGGCAAATTTGTGCATCAATGTATGGACTATTTTCATCAAATATTTAAGTAAACTGTGTAAATCACAGAAGTGAATCAAGACAACGGCACACAAACATGTCATCATGAAGTTTCTCATCCCCCGCAAAGTTGTCTTTCCGGGCTGAATTTGGGAGGGGGCGAACAAAAATTCTTGACATGAAATTGTGCAATAGCAGAGTTGAATGTAATTTTCAATCATCTGTAACTGCATTATTCATCAACCTAGCTCTTGATTGAAGTACAATGTAGGCATGGGCAAATTCGGTCAAGCTGAGGACTTTAAAATCTAAAAATCAACCATCCCTGTTTGCTCCACAGAACGATGCCCTGATCGCCCGCATCAAGGACCTGGAGAACCAGCTCCGCCAGGAGCAGGACAGCCACCTGGAGGCTGTCAACATGAGAGACAAGGAGCTCCAGCAGCTCCGGGACGCCATCGCGGAGCAGCTCAAGGAATACGACGACCTGCTCAACATCAAGCTCAGTCTGGACAACGAGATCGCCACCTACCGCAAGCTGCTGGAAGGAGAGGAATCTAGGTTAGTGCGCCAAACATGAATTATCATTACCATTGTTGTGTTTCATAAAGCTGGGCGGTGTTTCACTCGCCTCCTTTGATTTGATTACTTTGTCATGTTATTTTGCATTGATTATGTCCGTGAAAAAGGAATTGAATGTTTAATTCAATTCAATTTAATTCAATTCAAATCGTTTTACAGTTGTCTGAGAAAGACTGGAGTATGTTAACGAGTCTTATACGCATAAGATTCTCGATCATTCAGACAAGAACTGATACCAGTCATGCATAAAATAATTTTTAAAGTCTTTCATAACTTGGTGAAACACCGCCCAGTTCGTTGAAATACGCACGACTCTACTTTCTCATGTGTTGAGAGCGTGCATAGTTTTATGAAACACAACCTTTATTTCAGCACTACATGAAATTTACTTGTCCAAATAGATGAATGTAGTGTAAATTGATACAATTAATCAGATAATACAAAGTCATAGAGAAATAGAAAATGGTCTAACCTGCAAATCAAGTAAACGCTTTAGTTTATTGGACCAAACATTTTAGGCCAACCTGAAAAATACAAAAAAACTATGAAAAGTTTAAGTAGACCAGACATTTTTTTTGCTGTCATTATTTATCCCTGACATGAGAAGATATGAATTGAGCCTATATACTGTACATTAGCTTATGACAATTCATTACTTTCATTTTGTAATGCACAATCTCTCTTTCAATAGTCCAATTGTGAAAACACACAAAAATGGTAAAAAAAACAACTACAAAAAAAAAAAATTAAGGGAAAAGATGTGCGTATCTCCAGTAGTGAAGATCAACCCATAGTTGAGTGAGGTAAACTAGGCATTGAAGAGATTTTTTTTCTTCTTTTTTTATTTTATTTTATTTAATTTTATGTAATTTGATTTAATTTGTCTGTTAAGGGTTTAGTTCACCAATAACAAGGCGCATAGAAACGCCAGAATAAAGAGACAAATAAATGTTATAATTATTTAATTATTATTAAGATTATTATTATCTCAATCTTGTTATTTTCTCTGCTCTCTCTCTCTCTCGTCAGGTTGAAGATCGACACACCCCCTCGCAAGACGAAGTCCTCTGGACGGGACCCCAGGCCGACCAAGCGACGTCGTGTCGAGGATGAATCAAGCATCACCCAAAGTGCCACCAATAATGGCGTCGTGGCAATTGTAGAGAGCGGTCCCGAGGGAAAATTCGTCAAGCTCCACAACAATTCTGAAACGGTGAGTTAGACATCATTACAATAAAAGAAATATGATTTCTGATATTGAAATATTTATGATTGCAAATATATTTGGTTTTACATTTTTACAGGACTATACAGTGGAAACTCAGTATAATGAGGTACCTGGGACCATTAGAGATACTTTGTCATCGCAGTAATCACGTTATAGCAGGAATAAAAGACAATAAGTTATAAGCTGAAACTAAACTATAACCTCTCTATATGAGAAATTGACAGATCGCTTCATACCAAGTTTCAACTATTTAGACATGCCATCTGTTCTGGAATATAAAAGAGATGTAATTCCATATGAATACAAGACTTTTATCACAATTATATAAGTGAGAGTAAGGTTATTAGTGTCATGTTTGCTCTCATTTTTCCTTCAGCTCCTGTGTTTTTCACCTGTATCGTAATTTTGACTCCTGCATATTCCAGAATCGTTGGTGTCTCTGAATTATAGAAGTTTTTTATGCTTTCATTGAGTATAGATAAATGTGTAGACGTGACAAAATGGGGGTGCACAATTCTTGCTCTGTAGTTATTCATTTGTATCTCTCTTTGTAAGAGAACCTAGCTTTTAATCTAGACCCACTTTTTTTTTAGCCCTTTTTAGTGTTTCTGCAAACTATCCTAATGATTCCCTTCTCATTTTTGCTTGACTAACAGGACCAAGCCCTCGGAGGATGGCACCTGAAGCGAAGCGTGGACGGAGGCAGCGAGCTGTCCTACAAGTTCACCAGCTTTGAATCTAAACCTGCTTTTTAGTTCATTTTTAGTGATTCTGCAAACTAACGTAATCATTTCCTTCACATTTTTGCCTGACTAACAGGACCAAGCCCTCGGAGGATGGCACCTGAAACGTAGCGTGGACGGAGGCAGCGAGCTCTCCTACAAGTTCACCAGCAAGTACGTGCTGAAGGCCGGCCAGGAGGTGACCATCTGGGCGTCCGGCAGCGGCAAGTCCCACAGTCCACCCACGGACCTCGTCTTCAAGAACACAGAGTCCTGGGGCACGGGGGATAACGTCGAGACCACACTTGTCGATGCTTCGGGAGAGGTACATTCCAGCACTTAATTGATGACACTTGAGTATTTATAAAATGCATTAAAAATCATTTAGATTTATCTGACAAGTATTCAACTTCCAGGATTGGTTTAGATAGATTGATAGATAAATTTATAGTTCAATAGATAGATTGATTGATGGATCGATTGACAGATGATCGAAAGGTCCATAGATCCATAGATAGATATATGGAGAAAAAGCCTTTATTTAAAAATCCACAGAGTTACAGAGATTTGCGCACTAAAATGGTATTGCTCTAATAAGATCAACAGATCCATAGATCCATATATCAATTCTTTATAATTTATGCTTTTGGAGCATAATTTTCATAGACTTAAATTAACTCTTATTATGGCAATCGCTTCTTATATTCATCAGTTTAGGGTAGCAGTATATTTAACTGTGAGAATAATTTTAGCATAGTATAAGGATAAAATGCTTATTTTTTGCTCTCCTTTCTTACAGGTAATGGCAACCAGGTCGGTGGTTAAAGAAGTAACGTCACACGAGTTCAGAGAGGTAATTATTTTTTATATTAATGTTAAAGACAATTGACCATTCTTTCCCAATATACATATTTATTTGTCTGTCCTCATCGCAGCCCGTATCTATAAATTTTGTCTTCGGTTTTTATTTTATATGCTTTTTGTAACTTGTACCAAATGGTCTTGATGAAACTGAAATACACAGGATCACATATAATCACATTACCAGTTTTCTTATTTTTTGAAAGTTATGAATTGAAAATGGATGTCCTAGAAGTCAATGCAGAGCATCTTATTACTTTAAGACTATTTGAAGGGCCCAAACTCTTTGTGTTCTCTAGTATTTTAGTCCTGATTTAGCAATGTTCCAATATAAAGAGGAAATTTTACTGGTCCCAAGGACCTTGTTATAATGAGGTTCCAGAGTATTCCTCATCGATTGGAGTCTGTTATGCATTTGGAGGAAAAAATATGATTAACGGTAATGGCGACGAAATACATCCGCTTCCTTAAACTTTGAGCTAAGATGGTATTTTCTCTTACCAAACATAGATTCACAATCAATGACAATATTGTGCTACTTACCTCAAATCAAATGAATATTGTGTTCCATTTTGTTATTGAGGAATTTAAGAAATGTGTTAGACATAAGTATTCAATTTATAATTGTTATGTATTATGTTTCACTATAAATTTCCAAATTTTCTTTTCTTCTTTTTTTCTTCTACAGAGCCAGGGAGATCGATGCAGCATAATGTAACGTGTACTGAAGGGTTGACCAGACCACTTTTTACTCCTTGTAGAATTCAACATTACCACTCGTATATCTTTCTATTGTCACTTGCAAGGTTTTAAGAGTAGTTTTTGTACAAATTTTGTAGACGTTAGAGTAAAAAGAAAAATAAACTTGCAGAGAATATCATAGTTTTGCTATCTGTAAACCATCAACTATCATGTTAATACGATATGAAACCTTTATGAGCTGCTTTTTTATACGTAGAATATAGAAAGTAATCATGATAAACACTGTAGTAATTTCACGTCAATTAAAATTGGCTTGTATAGGAGGTATTAGCCTCATGTATTTGTTCAATCCTGTGGATGAAATATGAGAGAGAAAGCCACTTTATCAACGTTTAAGACACCAAATTTTGTATTTGGGTGGGCAAAACTTTCCATAATGATATTTAAGAGAATAGAGATGTTTTTGTGGCATCATGTGCGTTGTGATTTTCAAGAATTTATCCAGTTGNTACCTCAAATCAAATGAATATTGTGTTCCCATTTTGTTATTGAGGAATTTAAGAAATGTGTTAGAAATAAGTATTCAATTTATAATTGTTATGTATTGTGTTTGATTATAATTTTCCACATTTTCTTTTCTTCTTTTTTTCTTTTTTTCTTTTTTTTTTCTTCTACAGAGCCAGGGAGATCGATGCAGCATAATGTAACGTGTACTGAAGGGTTGACCAGACCACTTTTTACTCCTTGTAGAATTCAACATTACCACTCATATATCTTTCTATTGTCACTTGCAAGGTTTTAAGAGTAGTTTTTGTACAAATTTTGTAGACGTTAGAGTAAAAAGAAAAATAAACTTGCAAAGAATATCATAGTTTTGCTATCTGTAAACCATCAACTATCATGTTTATACGATATGAAACCTTTTATGAGCTGCTTTTTTATACGTAGAATATAGAAAGTAATCATGATAAACACTGTAGTAATTTCACGTCAATTAAAATTGGCTTGTATAGGAGGTATTAGCCTCATGTATTTGTTCAATCCTGTGGATGAAATATGGGAGAGAAAGCCACTTTATCAAAGGGCAAAACTTTCCATAATGATATTTAAGAGAATAGAGATGTTTTTGTGGCATCATGTGCGTTGTGATTTTAAAGAATTTATCCAGTTGCTGTGGATGAAGATATAGTTTTGGAAGTGTATATTTGAAACATTCAAAGTGTCTTGTTTGCGAGCTGAAGAAAATGCCTATTCAGACCAACTACTCCATATTTGTTTGTATTTCTAAATGATATGGATTAAAAAAAATATTGCCTGCTTTGAAATGGGATCAGGCTTGTTAATGAAGATGGTTTGTCTATTTTCACCTTATATGGCATTAATTCCTTCTTTTGCATCATTTCTGGTCTCCTGTTGTTTTGAAGGCTATCAGGGGATGAACAGATATTGAAATACTCTACTTTTGAAGACAATTTCTTATTTCTGCTAGTGAGTTTGTTCATATTGTTTATGAAATTGGATTCTGTTAGTGTGATGAAAGTTGAAATAAAGGGTATGTTTGACAACATATTAATAGAGGGTGATTTCATTTTGCTGGTACTTGTATACATCTCATTTTTAAAAGCATTTCGCTTCAGATAAAGATCGTATTATAATTTCATTCAGAATCACTTTGTAATGTTATGAATTAGATTTTGGAATATATTAGTAGCACCATCACTTTGAAATTGTCGGTGTTCTCATTTAAGTAATTGTTTTCATCTTTTTGAGAAGGCTGAAAGGATAATTTTAGTAACGTTTTGATTGAAGGTTGATCAAGTATTCTAACATGCATAATAGATATGCATTATGGTCTACTTAATGTAAAAATATGTGAATTGTTGATTCTATTCTCTCATCCAATTACGCTTCTTGTGGAGAACTTAATCATTTTGACATTTTTAAGAGTTCTCTTTTGAATTTTCTTGTTATTTCTATAACATATTTTACATGATTGTAGTGATTTGAATAACACTCCTTTTTATTTACCGTTGCTTATTATTAATTTGCGTAATCAAGTATTTATGGCGTGCAAATTTCTTTACTTGTAAACGTAAAATATTTTATTTCAATTTTTACTTTTTCTGTTTCATGCAAACTTTATAAAGAGATTTTCAAATATGTTGTATGATATGGGTCATATGCATGCCACAACCAACTTTTGAACTTCAGAAATATTGAGAACCCGTTTACCTCAGCATATTTTTAAAGACCAGAAACATTTTTAATTCTTTGCAAAACATGCTGCGTAAATCAGTATTGTTAGAGCCACAAAGGAGGAAAGGGGGAAATTTTGGAAGATTTTGGGGTTACAATACACAACCAATAAGAGGTATGATATAGATACTTGTGTATACAATGAATATATCTCTTTGACAATTTTTTATCATTTTCTTTTTAGTTAATCTGGTGATATTTGTTTTGCCCCTTCTTTGTTTTAACTGAAATTTAGGGTTTGCAGTATCCATGTAAATTGATGTACAAATTCTGTGTTTCACTTGCCTTTGTTATTCAGTACACCTGGGAAAAGAGATGCCAGTCTGTGGGTTAGTTCTAGTCCTACTGCAGTTTTTATGTGATGTCATACTCATTTGTTAGAGCATGGTTATAGTTCTAAACAACAGTTGCTTTTACAAGACCTCTAGCAGTGCAGTTTGTAGCTTGGACTCCATATTATTATTATTGTGAACCATTTCCAATACTGACAAATTGTTATGTTACATGTTGGTGGTGTATGGTAAGCAATCAAAGATTAACATTAATGCAATCATGTATGCTTGACGTTGTTTAGATCCAGTTCAGATACTGACAATTTGTTTTGATGAAAAATCTTTGTGTTATGTGTCAATCAAAGATTAAGATTGTGATTGAATAGAGTTTCAATGAAAAAAAAAGAAAACATTTATAACAGCTGAGCGATATTTTTTTTGTCATTAATGAAGACTGGGGTTGTAAAAACCATTCATGCTATTATTCGAATGCAATGCAATCATGCCTTTGACTTTTAGTTTTGTATTTAAATAAATAATTGCTGAGTGACATTGGCATTCAGCGGTCCCAAACAAATTTGAATATTCACCATAGAATTGAACATTAATCCAACTCTATTGCGCTTAGAATTCCCTGTAAAAATTGCAGTAAGACCAGAAATTACCATAATGTGACCGGCATCTTTGGGATTAGACGATAGTTATGTTGCTGTGAAACAGCGAAGCGATAATCAACCTTTAACTCTTTTATTTAACAATGTAGTGTTCTTTTCAAGTGTTAATTTTAGGTATTTTAAAAAGATAGATGTAAGAATAATCCTGATAACTTGTTCGATTAACCTTTAATACTAATTTGTTTTTAGTCCTTTGTCTGTGTAAATATTAGTGCATTCGATAGACAAATATTAGTTTTTAATATTACATTGCTATGATTCATATCTTTGCTTGTAGTTTACGTTTTAAGGTGCTTTGTTAGGTTCTAAAAACACATCGATGAAAAACATAAACCTGCATGCTTGCTAAAATTATATACCATAGGCGGATTCAAACCGCTTCTACATAAGTTTTCTTCTTTCCAGAGTTTTAGTTTGCTGCTTTACTGCACCGAAATCATATTTAAAAAAATTAAACTGGTGCACTCAACCAGCTATGGCTTTGTTTTGAACGATTGAAAAACTATTCTCTGACCTTTTAAACCTAAATTAATGGTAAAATGTTAATAAGTAATTTTCTGTTTCATACTGTATTCTGTGTTATAGTAGTGATATTTATCTTGAGAAACATTTTCTTTTTTTCAAAGGAAATGTCAATTTTGATGGATGAATGTACTGGACTGCATAATCATGCTGAAAATTAGTGTTCATCGTTATCTTCACATTTTAAAGTGTCCACGAACATATTGATGTTCACTTTTATGCACTGGTCACATATATTCTTATGTCTNATATTTTACATGATTGTAGTGATTTGAATAACACTCCTTTTTATTTACCGTTGCTTATTATTAATTTGCGTAATCAAGTATTTATGGCGTGCAAATTTCTTTACTTGTAAACGTAAAATATTTTATTTCAATTTTTACTTTTTCTGTTTCATGCAAACTTTATAAAGAGATTTTCAAATATGTTGTATGATATGGGTCATATGCATGCCACAACCAACTTTTGAACTTCAGAAATATTGAGAACCCGTTTACCTCAGCATATTTTTAAAGACCAGAAACATTTTTAATTCTTTGCAAAACATGCTGCGTAAATCAGTATTGTTAGAGCCACAAAGGAGGAAAGGGGGAAATTTTGGAAGATTTTGGGGTTACAATACACAACCAATAAGAGGTATGATATAGATACTTGTGTATACAATGAATATATCTCTTTGACAATTTTTTATCATTTTCTTTTTAGTTAATCTGGTGATATTTGTTTTGCCCCTTCTTTGTTTTAACTGAAATTTAGGGTTTGCAGTATCCATGTAAATTGATGTACAAATTCTGTGTTTCACTTGCCTTTGTTATTCAGTACACCTGGGAAAAGAGATGCCAGTCTGTGGGTTAGTTCTAGTCCTACTGCAGTTTTTATGTGATGTCATACTCATTTGTTAGAGCATGGTTATAGTTCTAAACAACAGTTGCTTTTACAAGACCTCTAGCAGTGCAGTTTGTAGCTTGGACTCCATATTATTATTATTGTGAACCATTTCCAATACTGACAAATTGTTATGTTACATGTTGGTGGTGTATGGTAAGCAATCAAAGATTAACATTAATGCAATCATGTATGCTTGACGTTGTTTAGATCCAGTTCAGATACTGACAATTTGTTTTGATGAAAAATCTTTGTGTTATGTGTCAATCAAAGATTAAGATTGTGATTGAATAGAGTTTCAATGAAAAAAAAAGAAAACATTTATAACAGCTGAGCGATATTTTTTTTGTCATTAATGAAGACTGGGGTTGTAAAAACCATTCATGCTATTATTCGAATGCAATGCAATCATGCCTTTGACTTTTAGTTTTGTATTTAAATAAATAATTGCTGAGTGACATTGGCATTCAGCGGTCCCAAACAAATTTGAATATTCACCATAGAATTGAACATTAATCCAACTCTATTGCGCTTAGAATTCCCTGTAAAAATTGCAGTAAGACCAGAAATTACCATAATGTGACCGGCATCTTTGGGATTAGACGATAGTTATGTTGCTGTGAAACAGCGAAGCGATAATCAACCTTTAACTCTTTTATTTAACAATGTAGTGTTCTTTTCAAGTGTTAATTTTAGGTATTTTAAAAAGATAGATGTAAGAATAATCCTGATAACTTGTTCGATTAACCTTTAATACTAATTTGTTTTTAGTCCTTTGTCTGTGTAAATATTAGTGCATTCGATAGACAAATATTAGTTTTTAATATTACATTGCTATGATTCATATCTTTGCTTGTAGTTTACGTTTTAAGGTGCTTTGTTAGGTTCTAAAAACACATCGATGAAAAACATAAACCTGCATGCTTGCTAAAATTATATACCATAGGCGGATTCAAACCGCTTCTACATAAGTTTTCTTCTTTCCAGAGTTTTAGTTTGCTGCTTTACTGCACCGAAATCATATTTAAAAAAATTAAACTGGTGCACTCAACCAGCTATGGCTTTGTTTTGAACGATTGAAAAACTATTCTCTGACCTTTTAAACCTAAATTAATGGTAAAATGTTAATAAGTAATTTTCTGTTTCATACTGTATTCTGTGTTATAGTAGTGATATTTATCTTGAGAAACATTTTCTTTTTTTCAAAGGAAATGTCAATTTTGATGGATGAATGTACTGGACTGCATAATCATGCTGAAAATTAGTGTTCATCGTTATCTTCACATTTTAAAGTGTCCACGAACATATTGATGTTCACTTTTATGCACTGGTCACATATATTCTTATGTCAAATATGGTCATTCAATTTCACCTCAAATTGATATAACTTATTTTTCTGAGAATATGTACCCAAATTTGCCATTTTCAATAAAAAATAAAAGAGCCAAGATTATCACCTTTATATTGCACTTGTGATGTGTAGTTCTTTTTTGTTGGGAATGTTTTGAGGCTGCCACAATTGAGGTTGGCTTTTCCCCTCTAATTTACAGAATCATACTACGTGATTTCAATAACAAAATTTGTATCTTAACAAGAAAAGTATGACATTTTCTTGATACATTGAGTATATAAATAATAACTACATTTATATAGTGCTTGATATGAAGTGTTTCCAAGCGCTCTGTTGCATTATTATCTGCCTATAACATTTCTTCCTATACCGGTACCCATTCACCTCACCTGGGTTGAGAGCAGCACAATGTGGATGAATTTCTTGCTGAAGGAAATTAATGTCATGGGTGGGATTCAAATCTATGACCCTCGAGGTGAAAGGCGAGAGTCAGAACTACTGCATGTACACCACTGAGCCTCCACATTAAAAGCCATAGAAATGTAAAATAGGATTAATGAGCCTTTGAATTAGAAGACGCAAACAATTTCCTGATATCCAGCAATACTGGGCAGCACTCAATAGAAAAAGATCTTTTACAGTGGAAACTCAGTATAACAAGGTAACTGGGACCACCATAAATACCATGTTATAGCAATCATCCTGTTATAGCAGAGATGAAAAGCAACAAGTTACATAGAGCTGGGGACCAGACTTTTACCTCTGTATGTCAGAAATATTATTATATCAGACCTCCTTCTACGGAGTTTCCACTGTATCTTGAAATGTATGACTATAATACAGAAATACCAACTGCATGAAATGTGTAGGAGAATAGAAATTAAAGCATGAACAACCATGCAGCTGAACCAAGTGCTTTATCTTATGAGAAAGCATTGTAACAAAACCATACGTTCAGCCATTGACACAGGAAATAAGAATACGATTTAAATAAGGCCCCCTAACAAATTGTTTGGATGCTCTCTGAAAATGGCCCGCCCTTAATTTTTCCCCCCTTTTTACTTAAATGGAAAAGTCACTGTAAATTTTTCAATAAATATGTAAAATTAAACCGTTTTAAGTCCTATTTTCCTCACGAATTATGTGACTTGTGCATGAAAGTAAAAATCAGAAATCAGAAGAGGAATAAATTTCTGACCTACCCAGGCCCATGCTTTTTTTTTCTTCAAAAAATGGCATTGGAGATCACTCTTTTTTTT
>BQKZ01003768.1:47602-62001 GCA_036244855.1 Temnopleurus reevesii
CCCAAATAATGCAGAGCACTTCTCGGGTCATGATCGAGGTCAAAGGTCATCTTAGGTCAAATTTCTGAAATCTTAACCTGAAAACTTAACCTTGGCTCTTATTTCAAAATCCCTTGCCCAATTCTCATAAAACTTGAATCATCTTTATAGAAATATGTAAAAAGCATATTGCTATAATTTACAAATCGCGCAATGCAGGCGAGACTGCCAGGCGGCGTTTCACTTGTCAGGTTAACACATGGATGCAAATCATTTATGATACAATAACAGTTGAAAAATGCATGATATATCATAACACATTGCCAAATGTTGCTGATTTAAAATGGCTGGTCTGTTTTATGAAGAAAGTACAGTCAAACCTCGTTATACAGAGCACTGATAAAACAAGCTCTCGTTGTAACAACTGGTAATTTTCCTGGTCCCATCTCTTTGTATTTTAGTGTATTTTGGCCCTGATTTAAAAAGTTTCAATGTAAAGAGGTAATATCTTTGGCCCCAATGACCTCGTTATAACAAGGTTAGACGTTATAACAAGGTTAGACTGTATTAATGACTTTAATATTTATTATGGAGTTTACTTCAAACTATCTTGCAATAGCCTACTGGTGAAATTTTACTTGGGGTGACATGTACCATTTGAAATTTTTACAATGTAAAGCAGAAGAAAGAGTGTTGGTTAACCTTTTAAAATAAAAGTGATTATTTTATCCTCTTTCATTACTTTGCAGAATAATTTTCTGACTGGGAACATCAACATTAGAAGTAGTCGCACTCTTCTCATGAAGTCACAGTAAGGATGCGATGAATGAGACTGGAGATCTTGGAAAGCAGGACTGCCTCAAAGTGAACTAGAAGGATTAAACTTCATGATTTCTAGCAAAGATCTTAAATGGAAGGGTATCGTAAGATAGCGTTTGATGTTGTGACCAGGCCAGCAAAGAGACATGTGGAGGTCAAAGGTCAACCTGAAGTACCAAACAAACGATCCCAATTCGACGATGGACATTCTGCTGAACTCTCAAGCGACCCCAACATCAGTTTGTCCCCAGAATGGTCAGGGACCAGCTCAGAGTTCCTGCACATAGATCTTGGTCCTAATAAACCCGGCCATGGACATCAAGTAGGGCACAGCATCAACCATCATATTGACCTGTCGAGATTGGAAGCAGTGCCAAAGGAGTTTCAGCATCAGTCCAGCAATGACACTTTGAAGGTACCTATTAATAGGGCTATACAGTGGAAACTTGGTATAACGAGTTGCTTGGTACTGTCAAAAATACCTTGTTATAGCAGTTATCTATTTATAGCAGAGTTAAAAGACAGCAGATTTTCTACCTCTTTATATCAGGTATTTTGTCAAATCAGATTTCTTTATAACGAGTTTCCACTGTATTGTTGAATTCTTAATTGCATCCATACCTTTAAATTTATGAGAACTGGTTAATTAATGTTTGAATGCCTTTTTACTGACCCAGATTTTAGAAGGATGTTTAAGAATTACCCATGTTTCCTTTGTCAAAGTAGGAAACGCTACTTTAATTTCTAATCTTCCACTTTAGTCATAATATAAAATTAATTATGCAGATAATAAAAATGATAATGATAATGATTTTCATCATAATCATATTTGTTTATTTTTCTATTCATGTTGCAGCGACTGGCAGAACACAAGAACAAGACCAAAGCTGAAGAAATTACAAAGATACAAGCAACCCATCCCCGAAAGTCACTTCAATCCAGAGAGATAATTGATGAACAAACCTCAAAATCTAATCAACGCCAGGTGGTGATGCAAATTGACAAGGAGCACCGACAGGAAAGTGTTGATCGCAGAATTTCACCCGGTAAAGTTGTAAAGACTGTGCGGATATCATCAGGACCATGCGCAAGGGTTAGACCATACAGTTCACGAAATCTTAAGGCCCTCAAGCGAAGTGTCTTAGAACGCAGTGAGAAATATTCACTATCTTCTTTTGATGATGTAGATGAAGATTTGAAAAGGAAAGGAGAGCTTGGAGGGAATCCAATCAGTCAAGCATCACAAAGAAAAGTAACTGGAAGAGCAGGTAGCAAAGCAAATGCCAATCCAGACGCACATCATCAATCCATCAAAACCTTCAACCATGGTACACTGTCCCTGCATGTCTGCAGAAAATGTGGATGCTATTTTGAGAACGAAAAACTTCTGAGCCATCACCGGAACGAGATATGCCAGGGTCTTATCCATTGTGCATCGTGCAGAATCACATTCGCCTACGAGGGATCTGCAGCTAACTTGGTTCCTCGTACACATGTGTGTCAGAAGTGCGGGCTTAGCTTTCCTATGATATGTGGGCATCGTAATACGACCAAAGATTTGACTTGTAAGCTTTGTACGTGTAATGTCATTCCAGGAATTTCAGATACCAAGGTTATTCTGCATGGAAGCAACTGCGCATTGAACAAAGCCTGTCTACGGTTGCCTAGCACACTCAATACCTGCAAGTGCTTAGGAAACACCGAACTAGCAGAGACAGGTAATGGGACTTCCCAGGGTGAGGTGGAATCCGAGCTGTGGACGTTCGCTGTCAAGTGTGTCAAATGTAATTCCATTTTCCTCACAGTGAACGGTCTCTTGTTTCATCTTACAGCAGGCCTGCGTAGTGAGACCTTCCAATGTAGTCCAACACTAGATACGATGCATTTGAATAGAAACAGGGCGAAGACTTGCTATTTGTGCATCAGGTGCAATACGATATTCCTCAAGGAAGAGCTTCTTGAAAGACATAATTGCGTTGTAGTGCTCCCAATCGCTAAAATAGGTTTGAAAGATACATTTAGTTCTGTGCGAGTCCCGACTAGTAGAACACTCCAAAAGAAAGATGAGAGTACCAAACCACCCCTGGTTAGATTGATCATAGATGATCACAGAAAGACAAAGGGTCGAAGATCTCGGGAGGCCACCACGGGCATGTGTGTAGGCCAATGCGTACATCAGTCATTACTATGTGAACTGTGTGGAATGTGTTTTCCAGATTGTGCAAGCCTGGAAGATCACACAAAGGAACATACTCAGGATAGGACCAAAGTGAAACAACTTCATGTGCCCTCAATTTCCAAGGCTGCTCGTGCACGTCCAATGCGATTGTGTCCGCAAGAGAAAGATGCCATCCTGCAGAAGAGTGGCCAAAAGACCAATACACAACCACAGCAATTGTCCCCGTTCACCAGCCACCTCAAGCCTGCAAAGAAGCAGTTGAAAAAATCGTCAACGAGGCGGAAACTGGATCTGCCATACAGCAAAGGCCAGAACAGTCACCTTTGCAACTATTGTGGATTATGCTTCCGTGAACATATCACTTTTGTTACGCACATGACAACACATCTGCTGGACTCTTCAAAGCATTCTGTTGTGGTGGAGCGTCTTGATAGGGATCAAAGGAAGGACAATGCAGACATCTCATCAGATACAAGCCATGATGATCATCAAACATTTGCAAGGGCTACTTACAAATCTCGATCTGATACACAAGATCCAGCATCAATACCTCCTGAGAAGGCTACCATATTACCAGCAATAGCCAATGATGGTATAAACTCTACACAGGTTTGCAAAGCAGTTGAGCTTGTTTCAGAAGGTCAAGAAACAACTTGCAAAGCTGGATCAAAGACACAAGGTGCAGCATCATCACTTCCTGACAAGAAAAGCGAGTTATCAGCAATGACCAATGATGGTAACTCTCTACGGAATGACAAAACAACCAAGTCTGTTTCCGAAGGCCAAGAGACAACTTGCCAATCTGGATCTGAGGCACATAGACTAGCACTACCACCTGACAAGAAAAACGTAACAATGACAATGGCTAATGATGATAATTCTACACAGATTGGAAAAGCGACTGAGCCTGTCTCAGAAGATCGAATAACAACTTGCAAATCTGGATCCGACACCCAAAGTGTAGTGTCATCACTTCCTGACAAGAAAAATGTGTTATCAGCAATGGCCAATGATGGTAACTTTACACAGGTTGGCAAAGCAACTGTTTTAGAAGGCCAAATTGACGAAGATAACAAGTCTGAAAAGATGGGTAAAGCAATCGATTCTGTATCAGCAGAAACCAAGACATTGTGTAATTCTGAGCCTGAAAAACAAAATCTGGGATCGACAATGTGTAGCAGAAACAACGTGGGTGACAAATCCGCTGCATTTGTTTCAGAAGTGCCCGAAACTGTTATGAAATATGGATCACTGAAACAGGGCGTGCAGTCAAAAATACTTGACGCTCTGCTAACTTCACCGCTGATGGTCAAAGATGTCGAATCTGCAGTGAGTGATGAAACAACTCTGCCAATTTCAGTATCTTACGAAACTGCATTAAAATCTGGACCGAAAAAGCAGGACCTAGATTCTAGATTATTCTGGAGAAACAATGTGGCTTATAGTGCAGCCGCAATTGCTTCAGCAATACCTACGATAGTTATGAAATATCAAACCGAGAAACATGGTCTGCAGTCAACACCACTCGACCATACAGCAATGGTATCTTTGATGGCCAAAGATGGTGAATCTGCAGAGATTGGTCAAACAGGTGAGCCTGTTTCAGAGACACTCCAAACAACTCACAGTTTTGAACCTGTGAAAAAGCATCCAGAATTAGAAAAAGGAATCCCCAAGTCACATCCGTTGGATATCATTCTTGAGTCTCAAGAGCTAAGCAAAACATTGGTGAAATCAGCACCTGAGAAGCAAGACATTGGACCAAGAACACCCAACAGAAATACCAAGATATCCTCAGCGAAGAAGACATGGCAAGAAACCAAGTCACCAACATTTGGTTCTGGAACAACCAAAATATATGTGAAATCTGGATCCGACATGCAAGACATAGGGCCAACAACCCCCAAAAGGAATGCCAAGCTATCATCAGTAGGCCAGACGTCACAAGTAATGAAGTCACCAACACTTGGCTCTGGGACAATCAAAATATATGTGAAATCTGGATCGGAGATGCAAGACATAGGACCAACAACACCCAAAAGGAATGCCAGTGCATCTTCAGTGGACAAGAGATCACAAGAAACAAAGTCACTAACACTTAGTTCTGAGACAACTAAAGTATATATGAAATCTGCATCCAAGAATCAAGACATTGGACCAACAACACCTAACGGAAGTGGCAGATTATCTTCAGTGGACAATTGTTGCAAGACATCACAGATCAGCAAACCAACATTACCTGCTTCTGGAATTCGAAGAGTTGCTGCAGTGACAAAATCTGAATCTGAGAAGCATGATGTCGGATCAACAGCAACCCAAAGAAACACAGTGTCATCTATGATGGACAAATGTTTCACGTTTGAACAGATCAGCAACCCAATATCACTTGCCTCAGGACCGGCCAATGCAACTGCAAAATCTGAACGAAAGAAGCGAGGGTTCAGATTAATAGCACCCAAAAGCAATGACAACTTACCTTCAGAGAACAAACCTTTTAGGTATCCACAGATCAGTAGACCAATGTCACTTGCTCCAGGAACAACCAATACATTTGGAAAATCAAAATCTGAGGTTAAAAGTGTAGGATCAACAGCTCCCTTGGGGAATGTCTGGATATCCTCCATGAACCAACGTTTTGAGCCGTCACATATCAGCAGACTAATATTACCTGCTCCAGGACAAGTTGGTATCATTGGAACATCTGAATCTGATAAGCATGATTTTGGATCAAGAAAACACCCAAAACACACTGTGTCATCTTTGATGGACAAAGGAAACATCAAGTTATATTCAGAAGAGTTTGTGCAGATCAGCAAACCAATGTCACTTGCTTCAGGAACAATCTGAACAATCAGAAAATCTGAATCGGTGAACCAAAGTATAGGATCAACAACATCCAAAACAAACCCAGAAGTATGTTCAGTGGACAACGGTAACGAGACCTTGCAGATAAGTAACATAATGTCACTGGCTTCAGGAACAACCCAATCATTCCCAATATCTAGAGAGGAGAAGCAAAATGTAATATGGACAACATCAAAAGAAAATACTAAGATGTCTTCAGTGGACAAAGGGGTCAAGTCTTCACCTAACAGCAGTGCCATATTAATTATTCCTGAAACAAAATCTGAACCCCTGAAGCAAGATGATGAATCAACAACACCAGAAGGTAATGTTAAATCATCTTCAGAGGGCAAAGATGCCAATCCTTCACAGGTAGATAAACCAATGTCATTTGGTACAGGAACAGTCTCTGGAATTGCCAAATCTGGATCTGAGAAGCAAGTTGTTGGGTCAATGACGCCCCAAAAAAAGTGCACTTTATTCTCAGTAAACAGAGGTATGGAATCTTCACAGATCAGCAACGCATTTGTTTCAAGAACATCCAAAATATCTGTGAATGACTGTTGTCACCAAGATGCCGGATCAACAACACCCAAAAGAGAAAAGTTATCTGCAATGGACAAAAACGTTGAACTTGCACAGATCAGCCGCTCAAAACCACTTGCCACAGGAACATCCAAAGTTGTTTTGGAATCTGAGCAAGAGAAGGGAGATTTAGGCTCGACACCTTTCAAAAGAGATGTAAATTTATCTCCATTGGACAAAAACATTGAATCTTCACAGATCAGTGAAAGAAGAACTCTTGCCTCAGGAACTTTCGAAACAGTTCTTGCGTCTGGACAAGAGAAGGGAGATGAAGGATTGACTCCAACCAAAGAACAAGCTAAATCATTCGTAATTAATATTGGCTTCGAGAGTAAAAAGTCTGACCATACCAGACTTCATGCATCCATGGAAGACAGTAATCTTGAAGCAGATAGCCCTCCATCTGGAAGTGCCCGTGGTGAAGCATCACCCTCGGATAGTCATATAGAAGAGATTCACCCTGTGACCCTTTCAGATGTCAAGGGTAAGAAATGTGACAGATCAACATTTGAATCGAGCACGAGTGAGAAAAGACATTGGCTTATGCATTCGACAAAGCCAAAGCCTGCTAAGATCAAGAAGAACAACCATAAAATGTCCTGGGGAACGAAAGCTTCTGCAGTTGTCTCAAATGCCAAACATTCTACAATCCATCAAAAAGGACAACCACAATCTGATGGTGCCAAGTATACAAATAAGGAAAGAGTTAGGGGAGCTCTTTCCTGTGATCTATGTCTTGAAACGTTCCCAGGTCCTCCTTTGCTGGAGTCTCACATGGCAAACTGTCATTCGAAGGTGAGCTGTGTGCTTTGCGATGAGGTGAAATTCTTATCGAGTGAAGAATTGAAGAGTCATTTGCTCATGCACACTGGATAATTGAAGTTTATGNAAGGTGAGCTGTGTGCTTTGCGATGAGGTGAAATTCTTATCGAGTGAAGAATTGAAGAGTCATTTGCTCATGCACACTGGATAATTGAAGTTTATGAATTTGAGGTGTATGGAACAGAAGGATATTGAAGAAACATTCTGTAAAAGCCAAAATGTTGCTGTTTTTATGTGTGCAAATTTTGTGACCACAATCTTGCTATAAAAATGTTCACTCGTTAGAATCCCAATAGATTTGTGTATACTAATCCTTCAAAACATTGAAATAACTACTTGCAAATCTGTGAAAAGATCTGAAATTTGATTTTTGAAAAATTATAGGCCTACTAAAATATTGACATTTACAGTAGGTGTTGATTCTAAAAATGTGTGGGATTCTCTAAAGTTTCATTCTAGTACATCTTTAAGGAAACATTTTATAGCGATTAAATTTTGAATACTTGCTTGAAAAGGGGGCCAAATATCATCAGAAGTAGAGCCAGGATAAAGTTGACAAAATTCCATCTTTTCTTGCAATGGCTCATGCATTCTAAGATAAATTGATACAAATATACACGAGCTACAATAACCCCAAGTCATAAATTATTATACAATTGAATAATTCTTGCCTTATCCCAACATGGATTAACACTGATTGACAGTGCTTTACCGAGAAGCTGAGAAAAAAATCTCAGGCAAGAATTATTCAATTATTTATCTACCCAACACAAAAATCATTCAATTGAAATTATTATATGTTTTATTTCTTCAGTTTTTACAAAAAAAAAATTAAAATGGACTGGGGCCCCCTTTTCAATCAAATATTCAATTGTCCATAGATGTGAAAAATTACAGTGAGAGCTCAGTAAAAGAAAATTTGATATACAGTCGAACCTCGTTATAACGAGGTCGTTGGGACCAGAGGAATTACCTCTTTATATTGAAACCTTGTTATATCAGGGTCAAAATACAATAAAATACAAAGAGATGGGACCAGGAAAATTACCTTGTTATAACGAGAGCTCGTTATATCAGTGCTCTTTATAATGAGGTTTGACTGTACTAGTTCAGATCATCTAGTCCAAGCTCTTGATATAATTCATTGTTTTGGAACCTGATATTAATAAGAACAGTCACTCCCTCTAAATATAACAGAATGGGTGATTTCTATTGTACTTTGTCTCAATCATCGCTATTATATCTCCTGCTTCCAGCTGTTAAAAACAATTGAAAAGTGTTCATGTTTTAATTTCCACAACTCTAAACTCAACTCGGCTACAGTCAGGTCCATGTTTAAGTCACAACTCTAGACCCACCAAGGCTGATTGCTCTGGTGAGCTTTCACGCTTTTTGCCCTTTCTCATGCTCAAATTGAATTAAAAAACTTTTATACATCTCTGTTGATTTTATGCCCGTGGGACCCTATATTATTTGCTATGAGAACCAATTGCAATCCTGTACCATATCCCGCACTTGTGCCGTTGCCCTTTTACGTCTCTACAACTCAAAACTCATCTCGAGTACAGGTGATGTTTAAATACATACGTGTATGTAACAATTCTCGCCACCGACAATAAAAGAAAACTAAGAATTGCAGATGGTGCTATGCAGTTTTCACCTTACATGTTGGGTTACGGACATCCGTGCACATGGCATGTGTTTTCTTCCAGGATTTAGATTAATAGATCATGTTTTTTTTTACCTTTTATTTCAAATATTCCCTTATATAATGTAACTAGTGTTTCTTTGATGCAGCACCAAGCAATTCTGATAATAATGGAGAAAGAAAAAATGGCAATTTTCTGAAAAAATAGCACTAACTGCATAGCTTCCCAAACAGGAACTCGCTTCCCCAATTCCAACAGATAGATATTGACGGTATTTTGAAGTATTGCCTATTGTTGGTGGCACGAATGACAAAGCTCAAGAACAAGTATAGGAGATAAACGTATTACAATGTCTGTAGTAATTACTTCTCCTGTTTCTATTTGCTGAAACAGACCCAAATCCAGGTAGTTTATATAATGGCACCTACTTCTATCAGTAACTGTGTCTGGACGGGAAGCCTACACAGCTACTGTTAGCTACTAGTATTTTTGCACACTGGTTGTTGTGCTAGCCTTCCTATCGAGACACTCTCAGTGCTAAAAAATGCTAAAAATCCATAATTCTCCCAATTGATGTACAGTTGTAATGAATGCTGAGCTGAATAATGCCTACTTAAATTGATATCTTGTTTCATTGTTTGGTAAATTTGATTATTGATGTTTTGCAAAGTTCATCAAGAGTATTTTTCAAACTATTATACACTATATAAATTCATGTTATTATTATTGTTATAACCTCAAGGTTGTCTGTGTTACTACAGAACTAAAGTTGATTGTAAATACACAGCATAGATTTAATGCCTCATTTTCTATGTTTGAGTTTAAATTATGTATTGATTAATTTGTTGAATACAGATTTTGTATTCTTTAAGAGTGGCTGAAGTGTAGTTATGACAATTTATAGCAAGAAGTTAGCCTTATAGTATCGTTTTGTTTTTTTAATAAATGATTGTGGTTCTCCATTGATACTTTTTTTGACATTTTTTTTTTGTTATCATTTTTCTTATCATACAAAGTAATAACCTTTGATATGTGCCTCCTGTAAATTCTTCCTATTTCAAAGACATGTAACTTGGGCACAGTTAATGAGTTTGTGAATGAACTCTATGCGCAAGTCAATATGGGCTTACAAGGAAATGGATGGAAAAAAGGTGGAAATGTTTGGCAATACTTTGTACCTTTCCATTTAAAGGGATAGTACTCCAATTCAAATTTAGATGATGTATGATGTTAAATCCAATTTCCCTCAAACTGATGTTTTTCATAGAAATTTTCACCAATTAGTCATGTAATGCAGACTCCTTTAGGGCTGCTATTATGATCTATCAAAATATCACTACATGTATATTGAAATGTTTATTAGTCTTTGATATCATATTTTTATCAAACGATATATTGCTTTCAAACAAATTTACACAAAATTTTGTTGATATTGATGCAATGAACTGTCACGAATTATGAGAAATTCTAATGTTAAGAATTAAATACTCTGATAAAGACAAAGGCGCATCGCCACTGCCACTATCATGAAAATAATTAATTTCTACCTCAAAACAACCAAAAATGTGATGACCAGGCACTAAGTAAACATTCAACAGTTGATATGGCAATAAGCTTATATGATTGAATAACAGTATTGCGATATTTTTATGTCCAACACTTACTCCCAAAGATTAGAGAATCGGACTCAACCAACCTTGCCAAATTATATGTACTTGTACTATTTTTGTTATTTACTGTGAAGTTGACCTCGATAATAGTTGTTACCAGGCCCAATTTGTAGAATATTTTTCTCATCGAATCCAGGGTCCCATAACGACAGGGTTAGCCATCAATTGCGAATGAAAATGGCCAATCAAGATCTTCATTACATTCATATTTTATTCAATAGACTCACCATTGGCAAGTGAGAATTGCCCTTTCAAATATTGTTTGAAGGTTTCACTCATGGAAGAATGATGACAATAATGCTTTACGGTTCAACGAGTTATCTCTCTTGGAAATGTGAGTGGTCCTGAAAAGGACCTATCCAACAGAGAGTGTGTAGGTCCTTTTCAGGACCACTCACATTTCCAAGAAAGATAACTCATTGTACCGTGAAGCATTATTCTCATAATTACCCTTTCATATCAGCAATTAATTGCTAACTATTATGTCATGTGGCCCTGATATCATTATAAATTTTACAAATTTTTTTTTTTACAACTGTTCGTTGAAATTTGATGTGGATGTAAGAGATACAATTGTTTTCATAGGAATTTAATGTCAAATAATTTTCAATAAATATATGTAACAGACATGACACTTTTGATGAATTGCCCATTTGAAGATAGCAATACAGTGAAACCTTATACCAAAGAGCACTGAGAAAACAAACTCTTGCCAAAAAAAAAGGATTATTTTTCTTATCCTATTTCTTTGTATTTTTGTTCTATTGTATTTGACCCTGATAAAACAAAGTTTTTATACAAAGAATTTTATTTTCAGATTTCTTGCCGAAGGTACATGTACCTTGTACTGAGGTTCCATTGTATTTTTGTGTCTTTGAATTCAACTATTTGTACATGTATTACTAACTTTATAAAATTCAGAAAAATGGCAATAGATGTACATGTATTTCAAACTCCAAGTTCTGTTTCAATATACTTTTTATAGCAACATCTTTAAACTCAGATCACTCATTTTAGACTCATTTTGTCTTTTAACAAGTTATTTTTATTTGATTCCCTTTTTGTTATGTTTATACTCTATGGTTTTCTCTATAATTCTTGTGGTTATAGAAAGATAAAAACATTACTACTATGTTACAACAAGAACTATTTTGTGTGTGTTTCCTTTGTAGTTTGAATCTTTATTAGATCATTTGGAGTTCTAGGAAGATGTAGGGCACGGCACTTTTTGATACAGTGGAACCTTGTTATAAAGAGGTCGGATATGGCGAAATACCTGTTATAACAAGGTAATTTTATTGGTCCCAGCTCTTTATAGTTCTTTGTTTTTTACCCTGATATAGTGAGGAACCTGATAAAACAAGGGTAATTTGCATGGTCCCAAGGACCTTGTTATAAAGAGGTTTCATTGTATGTTGAAATCATGTACAGTAGAAGCTCAATGTTAAAGGGGAACCAACTCCAGGAATTATCGTGCTCTCATTGAATGAAGAAAAATCAAGTGAACAAACTAAAAATATGAGCAAAATCGGACAACCCATTCAAAAGTTATGAATTTTCAAAAGTCCAAGAGATACAACGATCCCTACCACTGTTGGGGATCCATGCGTTTGGCAAATTCAACGGAATCTGTGACGTCATGTCAGACAACTTCTCATTCACTCTGTATACAAAATTTCACATTTTCTCCTCTTTTTCTGAAAAGTCAACAAAATGCAAATTTTTGATTAGGAGATTGCATTTCTTTATTGATTCTGCATGTCTTTGAGAAGAATCACGTTGCAGCCTACTATAAATTTTACATTCATCAATTTCTAAAAATTCTATGCACACAGTGAAAGAGAAGTTGTCCGACGTGACGTCACAGATTCCGTCGGTGTTGCCGATTGCATGGATCCCCATGAGCAGCAGTGATCGACAATTTTCTGTGAATTTGAAAATTCATAACTTTTGAACGCGTCTGATTTTGCTCAAATTTTCAGTTTATTCATCTGATTTTCCTTAATTGAATGGGAGCACCATAATTCTAGGGGTTAGTTATCCTAAGAAATCTTTTAACATGACATTTCTGAAATACAGTCAATCTCGCATAAGTTGAATCATTTGGAATGAAGAAATAGCTATGAAAGTAGAACATTTTGATTGAAGAGGGGTAATACAATAGGATATAAAGAAAAGAGGACTTAAACGGTCTTTGACTTAGATACTTATTCAGCTTATGCAAGGTCGAGTTCTTTTTCCCTGGTTGAAGACATTTCAAAAAGATTTGCAGGATTCCCTGAATACTGAAGACCTGTAAAGAATTTAACTACAGTATAAGGAATTCCTCATTTTCTTGAATGGGAAGATTTGGTGCAAAATTTCAATTGAAAGGTATTTGCATTGGATAAAACATTTGAAAGAATTCTGGTCTTATCCCAAAGTGACCCTTCTCAACAGTCTAGTCAGTGGCAAGATGCCAGACTAGTCATCAGTCTAGTCACCAGGAGGTCATGGGTTTGATTCCTGCCCAAGTATGCCTGTGAATTTTCTTCACAGCATCTCGGAGATGCACTGTTAATCAAGGTTTATCCATGGTGGGATAAGGCAACAATTCTTTAAGTTAACAAACTTTGATGGAAAATGATTCAGTGAAACAGAGTAATAAAACGGTCAGATACAGTACATGTAGAAACTTGATATAAAGAGATCTGATACTGTATGACAGTATTCCTGATATAGAAAGGTAATTTTAAAAAAATTAAAAATTAAGCGCTGCTTAATAAGCCCTACAAATTGAAATTCTTAGTAATGGTTAAATATCTTTAAGCAGTGCTTTGTATCCTCTGGAAAAACTGCTATATGAATTCAATTATCATTATTTCTAACCCTGCGCTTATGAGATCACTGCTATAACAAGGTGTCTTGATGGTCCCCATCACAGTCTTAGTTTCCACTTTATAGTGGAAACTCGGTATGATGAGGTGCTTGGGACCATAAAAAATACCTTGTTATAGCAGTAATCTCTTTATAGCAGAGTTAATAAACAATTTATTAGGAGCTAGGACCAGATTTTTCACCTCTTTATATCAGGAAATTCATTATATCACATCTCTTTATACAGAGTTTCCACTATACAGTGGAAACTCAGTATAACAAGGTGCTTGGGACCATCAAAAATACCTTGTTATAGCAGTAATCTACTTATAGCATAATGAAAAACATAAGTTGTGAAGAGCTGGGACCAGATTTCTTGCCTCTTTGTATCAGGAAATTAATTATGTCAGATCTCTTTTGTACAGAGTTTTCACTATACAAGTTTCTGCATCTGATCTCTTACAATGCTCCTCTGTATCAAAGTTTGGTATACAGTGAAACCTTGTTAAAAGGAGGTCGGATATAGCGGTCCTAGCTCATTATGGTTCTTTGTTTTTTACCCTGATATAGTGAGGAACCTGATATAACACGGTAACTTTCATGGTCCCAAGGACCTTGTTATAAAGCGGTTTCACTGTATCAGCTCAAAACATGCCCGGCCAGAGTAGACAAATCGTAAATGTACAAAGACGCAATGATTAATCAACGTGCATTGAAATTAATAATGTCCCTTTATTTCATCACAGAGAACATTTCATATACAATGTTATATCAAACCACATGTAATTGATTGGAACATGACACAGACACAAAATTTAGATTGCAGTAAACCTTTCCGATATGTATAAGACTGATGTCTAGAATTTGTATTCAGATGATTATGGGATACTTGCCAATAATAACCATTACCCGGTATTAAGACGTTCAAATTGTTTAAATAACCAAAATTTATCATAATTGACTCCCCAAAATCTACTTTTCCCGAAATTCTATAAA
>BQKZ01003769.1:10076-21865 GCA_036244855.1 Temnopleurus reevesii
GGGGGGGGGGGGGGGGGGGGGGGGTCTGCAACAGCACAGTCCACTCCCTTGAATTTGAAAGGAAATGCATTATAATTGAAAAAAAAAACAATAACAGGAACGCCAACCGTTCCGGAATATGCATGGATCAATGTTGAAATGTGAATAACGGAGCAACTGAAATGAGAGCAATATCATTAAAGCAATAACCGTATTCCCATCCATTCAGTTGTAATAAAGACCTTGAATTTACATGCAAAATGAATACGCCTCATGCATATTCCGAATGACTGGCATCTCAGTAATAACATTTGGTTCACGCGATTGAAATACACCCCATTTTCAGTCAGCATATTCAGAAGCACATTAGAATACTGCATATGCACTACTAAACAGCAATCAACCAATTATATGAATTTGTTGAATGGTTGATACCGAGTGTTTAATGCCAGCATTCTTACCAATATTGACGGAAGGTTTAATTTATTGACATGCCTACCCATAGCAAATAATATTAACCGCATTTACATTTTCACGTGTGTTTGTGCTCAACAAATATATTCAACATATTTATATGAGAGATCTTTAAGGCTGTATCATTCAATAAAGCTTATGGTTTAATATGAATCACTGATATCATAGCCCAATTACGTAGTTTGGTACTTATGAAGAAATATTTCTTCAAATTTGACTTCTTCATAAATGTTTGCTCGAGATAAAGAGCAGCTTGTACGACGAAATCATGACTAAAAGATAAGTTCTACCAATTTCATGGAACAATTCCCTCATTAAATGAAGAATCATAGACCACGATGTTTTATTTGTTTTCTTATTAATTATTATGGATTAACACTGAATAAGATGAAAATGTCATATCATCGTTGTGCATTATATTCTAATACACGTTCACTACATGACTTAGCAAACGTAGAATATTAAAGGACATGCTTAATGTTAATTAGGATAATGTTAAAATGGACGAATTTAAATTGGATGTATGCAAATTGTTGTCAGGAACGATTAATATTATATCAACATTCTCATATCATTAAAATATTTATTAAATCTTTATCAAAACCAGACATAGGCTTTATAGGGTAAAAAATGGTCAAACTGATAGAACAAGGATAGATGGAAGGAGGCGGGGGGGGGGGGGGCGCAGATCCTGGTATCAGTTGTGAGTCAATGATTGGTTTAAGTTGGCGTTCTGTTGTCCAGATCTTTTTAGATTTCGTACAAATTCTGAAAATTATTTTTAGCATGTACGACGGCAGTTTTTTTTTAAAACCAGAATACTACCCGTTCGGAATCTTCCATTTTCAACCAACTCCACAGTCTATAACATTAGCATACCTTCTGTCCTGCAAGGCCAACAATCATCAAATGTTGGGCAAACTTTGATTCAACACTGGGGGAACAAAGATGTACTGTCTAAGCAAATATTGATAAAAAAATATTTCTACTTTATCGTTGGATTAACGTTTGCACCAGCAATTCTACCATAACTTGGAAATATTTTGACCAGTAGCTGTGTGGAAATTATGTTGCTCAATGTTGAGTGAATTTTTGCCCAATATTTTAAGAGTGAAATTTGAAGATTGGAATCAAAGCCTGTGATCCTGCGGTTGCAGTCATTGTTCATATGTTTGTTGTTGCATAAAAGACACAAAGTGATTATAGGCCGAGATGTATGCCATATCGCTTCATGCAGTAACTAGAAGTGTATTCATTAACATTAATTTATTTTATTTTTAGTGGTCGTCCGGGTAGAAGATTCTGTAGATGTAGGGCTACTTTAAACTGATTCTAAAATGATTTTAAAATGATTTTGGATGCGAGGAAGAAGACAAAAAGCAGGAGAAGAAGGACTCGAAGGAGAGGAAAAGGAGAAGGAGAAGCAGAAGGAGGAGGGGCATAATGAGGGGTGGGGTAGGGGGTTATTATGTCCACAACGAATAAGTGCAAAATCATTGTCAAAAGTCGCTGTTTATGGAACTCTCTAAATTTGAGTTCCAACATGCACTCAGTCTTGGTGGCAGACAAAATGTTCCGTAAGTGATGACACCCCCAATCCCCGTGTTTGCATACATTAAAACATTCCCCTTTTATTCCAAAGTCAATAAAATGTTTACTCTATGACTACCGAATGTATTCACTGAAGGTTCTAGCTGGAGCATGAATCAGGATGTAACGTGAAAGAGAAATGTCTGATGTTCATTTAAAAGCAAAATCATAGACAATCGCGAGGATTTCGCTTAACACAATTCCGTACAAGAGATAGAAAAATAGAGAGAATGATAGAGAGATAGAAAGTGTGTGTGTGTGTGTGTGTGTGTGTGTGTGAGAGAGAGAGAGAGAGAGAGAGAGAGAGAGGGAGAGAGGGAGAGAGAGAAAGAGTTATTGCCCAGTCGTTTGCGGCGAAAGTCCCATCTTCACGAATTCGCAATACATCCACGGGCATGATGGGAGAGAGAGAAAGAGGGAGAGAAAGAGAGGGAGGGAGAGAGAGAGAGAGAGAGAGAGAGAGAGAGAGAGGGTTGGGAGACTGAAATTTGGGGGGGGGGGTGGTTGCAGGTGACTAGTCGCCTCCTACCATTTTAGACAACTGAATTCTTGCCTTGAGATCGATCGAGCCGTTTCAATGCTCGTTGATGACATCTTCTACAAAATGAGTTCGAACCATTAAAATACTTTTCGCATATTCTTTAAATACCCATTGAACAAGTTGCTTCCAAAATGTCAATGCATTAGAAAGCTCAGGCTTTGTTGCCAATTCAACCGCTCAGTGCTTTTTCAATTATTTTGAGAATTCAAAAACCCTTGAGGGGAAAATAGTTTTGAATATCATATGAATATCGAAAATTGTGATCTAAGGGTATAAAACATCAATGTTGTTCATGCTCAGATGCTGGTTTCGTCTTATTTGTATGAATAGTTTTTTTTTTTTTCATCACAGAATTTTTATTGCTGCTTATCAATTGGGGGCCCCGTATGAAGCTTGGCTTCCAATAGACATGATAGAAATGTTCTTGTAATAGAAGTGATAATGACAACTCGTTTCTAAAACATTCTCCTATGTCTTCCTCTTCGTTGGATTACAGAATTTATTCAGACACCTTTCATCTGTATACTACCTTTTCAACTACATGTACTACTATTAGCACTGATCGCCAATGGAAAATATGCATACTTTGTAAAAGTGCACTTCTGAATTACAAAAACATATAATGATAACCCCTTTACTTTAGTGCCTGCGGGAGAGTAGTTTGCACGAAATTGGCACGGTCATACCAAGTAAACCAGACGTATATCTATTAATCTTTGTGATATTTTTGTATTGTTATGAGAACCCGATCACTCGGGCACTCCGTTGGTCTAGTGGTTATAACACACGTCTCGTAATACAGAGGTCACGGGTTCGCATCCCGTCCGGCTGTTGTAAATTTATTTTTCATAGCTACAGGAACTTACATGACAAAGTTCGAGTGTATACCCTAGTTGATGGAAGGGTCTTGGTGTAGTAGTTCTGACTCTCGCATTTCAATTAAAGGACCGTAGGTTCGAATCCCACCCATGATGTTAATTTCCTTCAGCAAAATTTCACCCACATTGTACTGCACTCGACCTAGGTGAGGTGAATGAGTGCCTAGCAGGATTTTGATCTTTTATTGCAGCACGCTTCTTACAGCCAGGGTTGTTTTTTGTTATATTGTAGAGCGCTATATAAGAACGTATAATCATTGTTACTATGTTGATAAAAGATTTATAATATATTAAATTATCATTGTTCTATATATTTTTTTCATACATTATTCAGATAGAGAGTATGAGGGAGGATTTGTCGAAAAAGGACCCAACAGACCTCAGTGAATCTTTACAATGGGATGCTATCACATTGGAACAATTCAAGAAAGAGCACATATGGACTGATGGTATGTATTAAAAGCGTAATTTGACAATTCAAAATCTGTGTAAATTATTAATGGGACAAAGTATTACAACCAGGGAGAATTTCCATCTTCCTGAAATAATGGTCAGACTGTGAGAAACAGTATGAATGAAATAAGTTTAATTTCAAATCTTTTTAGGTTACCCAACCACGGTAAACCATTTAGTAAGTGTTGAATTAGCTCTTACAATACATACGCACATGGGGGCATTTGGGGTCCCGGCCTCCCGGGTCAGAGGCGGCAAAGGGGACACCGACAAAATGTAATATTTTTTTTGGGGGGGGGGGGCAAGTTTGAATTTTGTTAATTCCCTGGGTGTGGGTGCGTGCATGCAATACATTCTCTGTTTACATGCAGGACCGTTCAGTAGAAAATGAAATTTAAAGATTAAAGCATATAAAACTTGATTTTAGCAAATGCTACTCGTCAGTGATCCAGAAAGGGGGGGGGGGGGGTAAAATCTGAAAATATGTACACCTATAATATAAATTATTCCAATATCCGATTTCAATGTGTTTTCAATATTTTTTGTTCTCATAGTAATACGGACCCCCCTCCTATTTAGCTTCCCACCAAGTGTCCGATGTGCTAGATGCTAGCCCTGTAAACTGTGTCAATCCAAGAGAGAAAGTTTCCCTTTCCAAAAAAAGTCATCTGTGTTTTTTTTTCCGTGCCAATCTATTATTGTTGTTATATATTTTTCTATTCTCTTCCTCCTCTTTAGCTGCCCGGCAAGTTTTTGATGCACTTATCGTGTTCAACTTTGGTGTCCCTCCAAGAGAGATGTCCTTATTGTTCTTCTGTCACGTGCTCAATAGCGTCGGTGGCTGGAAGGCTCTCTTTGGAGAAGATAAACTCTACCCAACATCCAGACAACTGAAAATCAAGGCAAGTACATTGAAACAATAATATTTCAAAACAAAACCAAGCGAAGTTGCTGAAAAAAACTTGTAAATTACATTCCATCGACGAGTTTTAAGCATCAAGCGTGTGTCTATGTTTGCCGCCAAGTTTTCAGCCCGAAATCAAGGCAAGTATATTGACGGAAAAAATGTCAGACAACTACAAAACAAATTTGCTGAAAAAAAAACTTGTAAATTATATCCAACGAGGGAGTCTTTGGCTTCTAAAATTTGTTGTTTTGGTGTGTCTAAGTGTGCCGCCAAGTTTTCAGCTCGAAATCAAAGCAAGCTGAAGAAAAAAGGTCAGACAACTACAAAACAAATTTGCCCCCCCCCAAAATGGTAATTTACTCTTCACCGACGAATTGATAAAGATGGGGAAAAAGTAGTCGTCGGATTGTAAAACTTGTTGTTTAAAGCCCAAGTACAGTTTTGGTAAAAGCCAATATTTTTATCGCCAAATTTTGTCTTCAAATCTACTTAAAAAGAAACCTGATATCATGAACATATTGTACAAAAGATTGTACGAAAAATTAACAGGTTTTGGAAAAGTTATAACCTAAAGTGTGGAAAATATTTTAGCGTCGTAGCCCCCGACGCTAATTCAATATTTTCTTTCTTGATAAAGGACAGCTTCTCATGAACAGAATTGGATGAAAATTTCAGAATTTATTCTTTATGTATTCCTTTTTAGCATGCTTTAATAAAATCTTCGAAATGATTTTGTATATGCCCAATAAGAAGCAAAATATTGTTATAACCAAGAGAGGGCGCTAAATACGATTTAACGGTCAAATTCAAATTTTCAAAAGAATTCGCTTGTAGAAAATTATGCTATGATCTTGAAATGTGTATACAAACATTTCTTTAATCTTTACCAAAACTATACATGGGCTTTAAGCATCAAGCGAACTATTTTGGTGTGTCCAAGTTTCCCGCCAAATATTTCGATGCGCTTATCGTGTTCAACTTTGGTGTCCCTCCAAGAGAGATGTCCCTATTGTTCTTCTGTCATGTGCTCAATAGCGTCGGTGGCTGGAAGGCTCTCTTTGGAGAAGATAAACTCTACCCAACATCCAGACAACTCAAAATCAAGGCAAGTATACAGAGGGAGCTTGCCTGTGGCTTACCCGACATAGCCACAAGCAATATGCGCAAACTGCATTCCAATTGCTGTAGTTCAGTATATTACTATAACTGGTTTAAGGAATACCACTTATCTGCGCCCGTCGGCATGAAACGTGGATAAATTTGAATCTATTATTAAACCGGTGTATTTGCTGGAAAAGCTTATAAATTACATCCTACCGACGAATTGAAAAGAAAAGGAAAAAAACGAATCGTCGACTTCTTAAATTTGTTGTTCGGTGAAGATAAACTATTCCCAACATCGAGACAACTCAAAATCAAGGCAAGTATACTAAAAATATTATGTTAAAGAAAAAAAAATGCAAATTGTAAAATTGTATGCATTCTCTATGCATAAAGGTTATTCTTGACAACTAAAAAGCTTGCCCTAGGATTGCCCAACATAGCAACAAGTAATGTGTGCAAACTGCATTCCAATTACTGTAGTTCAATAGTTACTAACCGGTTAAAGGAATACCAAATAACTGCGTCCGTCGGCAAGAAACGTGGATAAATTTGAATCTATTAGTAAACCGGTGTATTTGCTGAAAAAACTTGTAAATTACATCCTACCGACGAGTTGAAAAAGATTAGGAAAAAAATGAGTCGTTGGCTCTTAAATTTATTGTCTTAGGATCAAGCGGACTATTTTGCTGTGTCCAAGTTTGCCCGTCATTTTTTGATGCGCTTATCGTGTTCAACTTTGGTGTCCCTCCAAGAGAGATGTCCCTTCTCTTCTTCTGTCATGTTCTCAATAGCGTCGGGGGCTGGAAGGCTCTCTTTGGGGAAGACAAACTATTTCCCACATAGAGACAACTTAAAATCAAGGCAAGTATACTGTAAAAATGTGTCACACTTATAAAAGAACAAAAGAAATTTGCTGAAAAAGGGTTTGTAATTCACTTCCCACCGACGAGTTGAAAAGAGTTTATAGAGCATCAAGCGGACTATTTTGGTGTGACTATTTTCAGCTCGAAATCAAGGCAAGTATACTACAGAAATATTTTTTAGACAACTACAAAACAAATTTGCTGAAAAAAACTTGTAAATTGTATCCTACCGACGAGTTAAAAAAGATGAGGGGAAAAAAGGAGTCTTCGGCTTCTAAAACTTGCTGTTTAAGCATGAAGCGGACTATTTTGGTGTGTCCAAGTTTGCCGCCAATTTTTCGATGAACTTATCATTGTTAAACTTTGGTGTCCCTCCGAGAGAGATGTCCCTATTGTTCTTCTGTCATGTTCTCAATAGCGTCGGTGGCTGGAAGGCGCTTTTTGGTGAAAATAAACTATTCCCAACATCCAGACAACTCAAAATCAAGGCAAGTAAGCTGAGAGAATATGTCAAACTAATAAAAGAACGAAATAAATTTGTTGAAAAAAGCTTGAAAATTACGTTCCACCGACAAGCTTATGAAGTAGAATAAAAAAAAGGTCATTGGTTCCTTAACTTGTTCTTTTATGATCAAGCGGACCCTTTTGTTGTTTCCAATCAACCCTGCGTGGAAAGGAGGGTTAGAAGAATAAAAGCCTTTTAGAAATGGAAATATGAAGCACATATATTGAAAAAAAAGGAAAGTGCTGAGTTTAGTCATAAAAGGAGCTTTCCAAGTAACTGCTCGTAAAGCATGTAAAGTAATATAATTAAGCTACATTGATGAGCAGTTCCCCGAAATTGTCATGTCCATTACGCCCCCAAAAATATGAATCCCCTGACAACTGTTCAATGAAATTTATTGAACTTCAATACGTAAGAAACAGATAATATTTACTTGACACATATGAAATTTTATGAAATTTCATCAAGACATGCACTCGCTGTTAGCATAACATTTTCTTTTTAATTTCTTAATTTGTTTATTTTGTTAATTCCATTATATCACTTTTTAGTTTCATGTTAATGTATACTTTCGCCAGTATTCCATACGACAAGTCCAATCATGTAATGTTAATATCAACGTGTTCTTTTTCTCTCTCTCTGTTATTTAATATTGCTTTTAATCAAATGAATTTTCACTGAAACATGAATCTTTATTAATCTCCATTTTTATCAGTTTAATAAATAGAAGTATATTTTAACTTTTATCATTAATTATTCTGTTTTTTCTTGTAAGATTTTTAAATTACCAGTATATATGATTATGAATTATTTTAATATCTTCTTTGTATATTTTATATTTATTTTGCATTTTACTTGTTAATATTGTTCTTATTACCTGTGTCATTTTATTGTATTATCAGGACATTGATGTAAAACAGCAGATTGCTGATCTTTTGTGCCTGTATAAATATATTCAAATAAATAAATAAATAAATAAATAAATAAATAAATAAATAAAAAAAGCCATGTAATAGATGGGTTTACTCGACGTAGATTCGAACGTAGTTACGTGGTATTCCTTAGACCGGTTAGTAACAGTCAACACACAATACTTGGAATCCACTTTGTATATACTTGTTGCTATGTGGGGTAAGCTTCAGGCAAGCTTTCACATCCTCAAGAACAACCTTTGTGTACAAAGAACGCATTAAATTTGCATCTATTAGTAAACCCGCCTATTGCCCACCTGAGAGCTATTAGACGTATTGGCTATTTTAGTCCAAACCTAAAGATGTGACACGATTTTATATATTAATTAATGCTGAATGGTTCTTTTTTGGACTTGGGGAATCAGACCTTCAGTATGATTTTGAAAGCAATGATTTTGTTCTGACCTTTTCCTCACCTAAATTATTTTTTTAACAGGGAGGAGCTCAGCAGATCTGCGAACACTTAGCCACCGAGATCGACAACGCCAATGTGCGACTCAACGACCATGTAACACTCATCGACCAAACGGATGACGAGTTCGTGAGTGTGACCACGGACAGTGGATGCCAGTACCGCGCCAAGAGAGTTATCATGGCTACATCTGTAGATAATTCAGGTAATGAGGAAATATTTAAGTCGCTTAACAGGTCGTTTTGGCAATTAACTAAACTATTACAACCCCTTGCCATATATGTATTGATGATAAATGATAATATTTGTATTTTGCACAACTCCCTTTCATGATGCACGTTTGAGCTTCCATAAGTACGAATATGTGACTCGTAACTTCGAAAGGAGTCACAAATCCAGGGTCACCATACGGACATCAGCTCTAACATGAGTAATACTATTACAGAGTAAGAACTGGATGTTCCCATGATAACCCTGGATTGGATTTGTGATTTCATTTAAGAGTGAGTGACACGTTTGCTCAAATAGAGTCACAAAGGGTTGACCATTTTTATTAAATCGCCCAGTGGCATAAAATAAGATATAAATCATGCTAATATCATATATTGCACCTTTTCCCCCTTTTTTTCTATTTTGCAGTTCGTATCGAGCACAAGCCAACCTTCCCCGTGAAGCGAGCCTGGATGACACGATTGATGCCCGCTGGACATTGCATCAAATATGTAGTCACGTATGAAAAGGTAAATACTTACTTTCTCCATTAATAATTGTTTCATTCTTATCAACAATAATAATAATAACATTTTTATTTACCCATATAAACCACTTCCAGCTGCGAGCCGTTCTTCCAGTTACTACTACCTTCTCCTTTCTTAAATGCCGACCGCCGGGTAAGAAGGCAGATGGTCCCATTCTCATTAGTCTTAGGTCTTAAGTATCTAACCCACGACCTCCAATTCATGGGGCAGATGCTCTATCACTGAACCACACATGTCCGTTTACCCTGCATTTTTGTTAGCTTCATTCAGATAATTGGACTGTTACGACAAAACAATCTTCAACAAGTTCCCTCGTAACTCATTCTACCGTTTACGCAACATGAATTAAACTGCCTCAATGTTCCCTTTGTAAAAACAAATAAGCCTTGAAATACGTTTTGCCAATGTAACCATATTCATATTCATGATCGTAGTGAAGGGATACTCCAATACTATTTTGAAGCTGGGAGCGGCTCACCTTTTGTGTATAATTACTTAACAATCGTTTGTCATTATCTCTACATACAGGCTTTCTGGAGGAAGCAGGGTCTGAGCGGTTACGTCATCAAGCTAACAGACGAGGAGAAGGCTTTCGATTACGACGACGATCTCATGACGTACGAGTACGTTTTCGATGCCTGTGCCTGCAACCGGAACCCCGCCTCAACTGCCGCTGAGAACCCGGCGTTGATGGGCATGATCTTCTCGGAGACGCTGAGGCAACTCACGGTACGAAGACTGAACTTTGAATCTAAAATCTAAAAAAATATGTATATATGGGGAAAAAAATGTAACAAGTATTAGACATCATATCCTTTATTCTTCTTTTTATTTTAATCATAATACTAAGAGATAAGTGGAGGGAGCCTTTGGTTTTTTTTTCGGTAGGCCCCAAAAATAAACGCATATTAATAAAAAGAACATTAATTTTCATAATACCAAGAGATAAATGGAGGGAGCCTATGAGGAAACATTGCGTTTTTTTTGTAGGCCCCCGAAATAAACGCACATTAATCAACGTTCAGCATTATTGAACGGTGTAACATAATTTGATGAAAATATGAAAGATAAAAAGAAGGATGATGAGTGGGGCGGAAAATGATTGAGCAGGATAGAAAAAGAAACAAGAGTATGAACTAAAGAAAGGGTAGAAGACGGAGAGAAAGCGAAATCTCGTCAAAGATGCACTAGGTATGTAGGATAATACTTCTTAATGCTCGTTTTTTCATGAAAATATTTTTAAATCAATATACTTTTTTTCTGTTTGCAGAAAGGAGAAAGACAAAAGGCATTGCTCAAGAAACTGGCTCAAACTTTCGGCGATGATGCGCTCAAGAATATCGACTATGCAGAAATGGTAAGGAGAAAAACATACACTGCGGTTTTTTTTTAATTTTTAAATCAAAACTGACTAGTATTAATGGTTTTTAAACACCACAAAATGTTCGAAAAAGCCTCTGAATTAGCTAGATTGTCATTGGATGTATTTCTAACTCTTTTTGCTTGGAATTACACAATACACCTTTAAACCTTAAATATTAAACTAGACATATTCAATTCGTCATTTTGAATGAAGAATTCGAAAATTTAGTGGACCAGTAAACATTGGAAATAAAGGACAAAGAAAGAAAGGAAAAAATCGGATGAAAACAATAACTTGCGACAGACCAACTAAATGGCTCAAACTTTCTCAGCGATGATGCGCTGAAGAATATCGACTATACAGAAATGGTAAGGAAAAAACATTCACTGGAAAAAAACAGGGTTTTTGTTTTATTCAACACCGACCAGTGTTTGTATTTTTGAAACACCAAATATGTGCGAAAACAACTCTGAATAAGCTAGGATATAGCTTTATTGTATTCTTACACCGAATTTGATTATCTAACACCGACCAGTTGAATTATCTTTAATCACTAAAAAGGTGTTTAAAAAGCAACTCTGAATTAGCCAAAGTGTAATCTTACACGAAATGGAAACAAGATAGAAGTGTAATATATCTAAACGTAGCGCCATTTTAATTTTTCATCTTACACCAATCTGGTATTGCACAGTACACTAAAAAAAAATAATCAAATTTAACATTTCCAAATGTTAGAAGAGTGATTACATATACAAATGGTAAATTGACACTGTAAACATATTGGACTCAGATATATTTTGCTAAGTACCACGATCCAAAATTGCTCTAGAAAAGTATACGAATTAATGTGACCCCATCATACATAAATTTTGCTGGACTCTGCGGGGTCGGGCGGTTGAGCGATTTCTGAGAGGCGTACGATACATATATTGAACATGCTGACCTCAATGCCTCGGTGATAGCGAGTTGGGAGGAGAGGACAGGATGAAAG
>BQKZ01003769.1:34526-46662 GCA_036244855.1 Temnopleurus reevesii
TGTAATAAAATACATGTAGAACAGACTACTTGATATGCAATTTAAAAAAAAATAACTTAAGAGAGTTACATGGGGCTCTGAAATATCATATTTTTCCAATCATTGCAAATATGGAAATAGAGTCTTGATATTGACTTAACTCTTTGGCTCCAAAGATCATAGCCAATCAAATCTAAAATGAAACAAACTAATAATTTCATGCTCTGAATAAATCAAGACTGGTAAAATGAATCAAAAGCATGTCTGGGAATCAAACTTTTGTTTCAAAATTAATATTTGATGAAAAGCAAGATCGATTTCTTCGTTGGTATCATATTAATTTGCCTCATCTTCACTATCAGAATTGTGGTGTTCACTGGACATCGCTTCATCTTCCGTCGCTTTCTCTGATTTAGAAGCTTTCCATTTCTTGATTGTGATGCCAAGCGAGCTTGTCATGACTAGGATAGCTCCTATAATTGATAGCCAAAATGGGACGGTACCAAAGATAGCATACTCCAAGAGGAAGGAGAGAATGACAGTATTGCTCTTCATGACTGCTACGTAGGACGCCCTCTCTAGTTTTAGAGAAAACGTCATGAGGACCTGCGCTAGGAAACCGGAAACAACAACAAATATCAGGACGAGACGATCCACCCCGCACTTTGGCAGAACCCAGAGTCCTAGGATAGCCGTCAGTCCGCTGGCCAAGATGGAGCCAATTAATCCGAAGGTCCAGATCTGGATAAATGGATGCACGCTGATCCCTCCAAGTTTGCGGAGCAGGACGAAGACCGTTGATATGATGATGGCACCAAAGACAGCTGCAATGATGCCAAACATGGTGTTGCCATCTCCAGTCGCTTCCACCAGGTTCCCGAAGAGGAAGGACGGACGAGCGATGAGGACAATACCAAGAAGTGTCACAACTGCCAATGCCGCATCCACAAGGGTGAATTTCTCCCCCAGGAGTATCCAAGCGAATATTCCGGTGAAGATTGGGCTACTGAAGAGGATTGCGGTGGTATCGCCGATCGGGATGGTCTGGTAGGCGTAGAAGCAGATGCAGATACCGATGGTTCCACTGACTACTCTGAGAATCAGCCAAGGAAGTTGTTTCATCGTGACCTTCGGGGGAACTTTGCAGTAAACCATACACAGAGACGCCAGAAGGAAGTAACCGAACAACCGAAACACCGCAACTTCCGTCGCCGGGACCCTACCAGCTAGCATCTTCACGCCCATGGAGCCAGACGACTGAGCGACGCAGGAAAGAAACGCTAGGATAAGACCCTTGTGAAGAGTCCAGAACTGTTTTAACTTCCCACAGTGCTGATGTTGTGCTTCCAATTTTAATGAGCCAGCAGGAGACATCATACCGACACTTTCTTCATCTTCACTTATTTCACTGTGGTCTCCACGAGCTCGCATTCTCTGGACTACATCAGGATTCCACCTATCCCTGCAATTCGCCGCTTGATCCGTACCAACGCCAGTCATCATGATCAATGCATCAAGTCTTATTCCTCGAAAATATATTGTACAGTAGGGGTGGAAGGAAGATCAACTCTACACACACTTCTGATACTGATTTTGAAAAAGTCTGAGAAATAGGAATCAAACCTTTCCACATGTTTTGTGATAATAGAATTCTCCTTTGACACGTACGCTTGAATATTCAGCCCAACTTCTTGCAATAAATATAAATAATACCCGTTCTTTTAAAATAACATCTGAAGTATTATGACATTCTACATTACTTGGTCCTATGGTAGATATCAATGTTTTCATACACTATTATATGATGCATTTAGCCAAATACAGCAATACTTAATAAAAAATATGGATAAATGATGTTTTGTAAATGTGAATCCACATAAATCTCGCGTAAATTTCCCTCACTTCATAGAATACTGCTTATAATGTTTGGTCAGGAACAATAAAGCTTGCCTTTACTCTGCTGCAGCTTCTGAAAATTTGCAGTCAGCCATTGTTCACTTCAAGTAGAACAGCACAATGCCTCCAGGGATAGTTTCCAACTGCAAGAGAAAAAAAATGATATTATTTAACAATATGAACACATTCCAACTGTGACTCTACCCATTAAAAGAGGAGGCCTAGAAATAATCCACCGATCTTACACGTATACTTAGCAAAATTGCATACTGATCAAAACATGTTGATGGGCTTTCTATGAAACATTACATCATAAGTCAGTTTAGAGACACAAAATTACACAGATTGCAGGAAGAAAATCCAAAAGAATGATTCATTTTTAACAGAAATCAATTTTAGAAAGTACATGTAATAAGTACAATTAGTGTCATTACATGTATGAGTGGGACAATTTACAAGAGAAGATTTTTTCCCTTCAATTTTGAAGGTACAAGTACATGACATATTCATGGACATTGTCTTCAAAATGACACTTTTTCTTCCTCCCACTTAAAACAGCAACAAATTTCAGCAACTGAATATTATAAACTTTCTCTGGGGTTCCCTAAATAAAATAAGTCCCTAATAATTCAAATAGAATTTACAATTTGTCAACAATATCTATGCTACAAGTAGAAAAACAGATCAGCAGATCAGACAAAGCTGTAGCATCCATAACAACAACTAAAATTTCAGAAGGTTGCTCTGTGAAACAGATATGTTTTATCAATTCCTTTCCCCTCTCCGTCTCTTTTTTCTCCTCCCTTTTCCTCTTTCCTCTTTCCCCTTCTTGTTCCCTTTCTGTATTTTCCTTCCTATTTACTCTCTTCACCACCTTCTCTCTTCCAATCTTTTCATCGGATTCTTAAAATCATTTATGTCTCTCTTTCTTGAGGCTTGTTTCAGCACATTTATAACACTTCTCTCTGTGTTTTATATATATTTGTAATCCCGAGATGTAACATTTACGTTGCATCACCTTAAGTATTGTTTCCCATGATTATACAATTATTTTTGTAATATTAACCAAATGTGGATGATTTATTTACCCATCTAATAATGAGATCTACAAGTCAGCCATTTGCCCGCGAGAGATGAAAATTTGTTCATCGTTTTGAATAAAAAAAAAAAAAAACATATTTACAGGTGAGTTTGAATGTTACATAATGAATGAAAGAAAATAATGGATACATGGACGTCATCATTCTATTATCAAACTGTCATGATTTAAAACCTAGTATATTTTCTCAAATTTAATGTGGCACCTTTTTTTGCCAAAATTTACACACCTTTTGCAAACATGTACTTGAATAAAGACAGATTAGAAAATATCAATGACATATTCATATCTTGCCCGACATGTTTCAAGAAATTTATTCAAATCAATTTTAAAATACTCCCAATTTCATGGAATCAATATCAATCCTAGCATCTTTCAACATCAAATTAGAACCAACTTCTGGGTGGTGTTTCACCAAGTTACGAAAGACTTTAAGAACTAGATCTACGCATCGCTTTATGAAACACAACCCAGGGCGGTGTTTCACCAAGTTACGAAAGACTTTAAGAACGACTTAACGCACAACTTATATCAGTTCTTGTGCAGATATTACACTCATTCCCGTACTCCAGTCTTTCTTAAAGTTGTGCGTAACTTTAAGAATGATTTGGTGAAATAACACCCTGGAATGATTGGGCTGTCAGTGAATGGAGAAAAATCAGATGAACAAACTGTGAATGAAATCGCATGATTAATTGAAGATTATCAATTTTCAAATCTAAATATAATTGACTGCGATTGAAACCCGTCACCATATTTTCCCCCTGGATATAGCTGCAGAGCAAGCCACTGCTGGGAGCTCAGGCATTACGAGGGATAAATCCCTCCATGGTACCAATTTTCACCTAGATTTAGGGCAGCACATACATGTGTGGATGAGTTTCTTGCTTAAAAGCTACTCTCGAGTTGAAAGGCTGTGGTCAGAACCAATTTACAATGACTTTTGAAGGGAACAGAAAGTGTGGGTGTGAAATAAGCAGGTTTACTAAAAGATGTAAATTTTATGCATACCTCTAACAATAAGGGTGTGTTGTTCAAAAGTTGCACTTGATCCCAATTAAACTGCAAATTGCAAATTGTAACACACATTTTCATTTGCTCATGATATTAGCTCATAACAAGACACTCATGAAACGATGACTTGATTGGTGTGTTCCGATCAACTGCAACCTGCAATCAATTGCAACTTTTGAACAATACGCGCTAAGGTTGTTCTTGACAACCCTAAAGCTTGCCTGAAGCTTGCCCAACATGGCAACAAGTAACGTATGTTAAATGGATTTCATGTATTGTAGTTTTATTTTTACCAATTGGTTTAATAACTACACTCGTTCCCAAGAAACATGCATAAACTTGAATCTATTTGTAAACAAGCCTATTGATATTGTGTTCAGAATGTTAAAAAAAATAGTACCTCACCAGAAATTTTGTGACCTTTAGATTAACGCTCAATACAGGAAGTAATTCTGATGTAATGGCACTTTGCCTGCCTTCCTGTTGTAATAATCGCATCTGTAACAGGATGATAAGACAAGGAAGAATAGTGTCATTGCCTCAAAACAAAAGCTCTTTGATCCAAGAAAGGGAATTAACAATGGGTGATAGGAAATACTGTATAGATAAACATCTATTGTAAATATATTTATGAAAAAATAGGTTGTTGAAATACAGATCATTATTAAATAAAATGATCAATATAATTTTATGTTAGGTAGACTATAAACATATTATTCAATCTTGATTCAAAGCTATCATAACATTTGTGAATTCACACGAATGTGCAGATATTATTGTCTGATACGCAAACCGTTTCAATTAAATTGATATAAGAATTTAATACAATTACATGCATTTCATATTAATTACAACAAAATAAATGCATAGAACCTAGTCTGGCCGCGATCTACACCTCGAACGCAGTAATAATCAAGTTTGATTGTGGGCATGTAGGGAAAGACAAATTCATTGCAAACATTACATGGAAACTGAAATTATAATCAGTGTACATATTGTACATACATGTACATCTAGCGCACAAAGTGGATAACAAAAAAAAGTCATCCAAATACAGAGCTATGTGTTAATATAAAGCGTAATCCATTACTTGAGTATTTGGAATGAAGGATCAGATCATGAATTTGGGATGGGGGATGTATTCAAAAGAAGATTCTACCCCCAAAATAAAGAGCAGAAAATTTTGTTAAGCAAAAAAATCTATATATTTGACTAAAACCGGACACGTAATAAAAAAAACCTATGAATTCTTAGTGATTTTAATAAATGGGAAAATAAGAGAAAACTCTCTGACATGTTGCCAATTTTGATGTCACAGGTGCACTGTTGAAGATCATTTTGTTTATGTTTACGTTGCAACGTTTATCTTTTGTAGAGAAGGATACACATTTTAGTCTGCATTAAATGTAAGTAAGCAAATAGGGTATCTACATATCTACTATGAATATCCTATACTTAAAGTTTTGAGAAAATCCTATTTGGGGGAAAACATTCACATTTTAAACAATGATATGAATAAAATTAATCCAGTAAATTATCTACAACATCACCAGTTGGCAATTTGTCTAAATATTTAAATGAGGCTCGTCGCGACAAAAGGGCCCTTAAGCTGTTTATGCGTACGCGGCAAAACACTGCGCGGTAGCGTGACGTCACAATGAGCTGAACAGGATCGTTGGAAAAGCATAGGTTTCATACAAGGCTTTATGCTAAATAAATTTATTCATCTTGAATATTTTAGATGACCTTGGAGTGATTTTACACACACTTTAGACAATGGAAAGGCCTTCAAATTAACCTTCGAGACCAGGAAATAATGAAGTGAGTGAGAGAGAGAGAAAGAGACGGGGGTGGGGGAGGGGTGGAATGAATCTTCTTAAGAATCCCATAATTTCGCTTTAGGCCGGTTCAAAATTTTGCTTTCCTCTCGTAGTTATATCAATCACCATCATATAAAGAACAAAACAAGCTTTTTAATGTTAATTAAAAAAAGGTTTACATTGTTACCGATTTACTCACTATCAACAAAATATTTCCCATATCTTTCGTGACATCGTTTTCCCAAATATGCATTGAAATAATTGCATTTTTTGTTAATTTGCAAAGAACTTTGATCATATTTTCAAGATCGTTTTTCTTCAAATAATGTTTTCCAAGTTCGATGAATATCTAACTGTTTATCAAAATAAAAAGATTTGTAAAGATTTGAAAGACGAGTTCATTCGTCAACAAACAAACAAACAATCATTATCACTATCGCATTAAAAAAAGAGTCGACTGAAAAAAAAATCTTTATCAGGAGTTCTCATTAGCTGTCCGATTTTTCTCAAACCTTTTGTGTTCTGTCCATTAGATTTTTCTACTCCTGTTAAAGACATAATATTTTGAGGTAGACTCTTTTTTGACAATGCAAAAATCAACTTGTTGGCTTCACTCATTTGTGCAATTTGTTTCAAAGTTACGAGGAGAAAAACTGGGCGAGAATATTATTATTTAAGTATCTTTGTTTGGTATTGCTTTATTTGCAAGGAAGATTTCTTAATACGACATCACCGCCTTTTTTCGCCCTAATTTGGGACTATATAGGAAAGTATTTTCATTTTGTTATTTATTCCTATTACATTGATTTTTGGTAAGGGATTTTTAAATGAGCACTAAATACATTTCCTTAGTAAAGTACCACCCTATAAAAGTGCTCCTCATTAAGATGCTGAACAGCCGTTCAATGAGTATCGACCTAGAAGTAGAAGTAGAAGTGTGTACCGTCACAGAAATTTGATTTCTACCGTAATGTTCTGCGATTTATTTAGCATTACGCCTGGGGACTAAACCTAGCTCTTTCCATTCTCCTTTTAAGCTCATTGTGACGTCACGCTACCGCGCAGAGTTTTACCGCGTACGCGTAAACAGCTTAAGGGCCCTTTTGTCGCGACGAGCCTCAAATAATCATAACTTTCTTATTGGTAATCATATATTTTCATCAATTTTTTGGGTCTGTTCATCTGATTTTTCTGCTAAAAGAATTTTGTCTGTTCTATGTTAGGGTAAACTCATCTTTTAAAAACTTAAATTCATGGGAATTTCTTTTTGCAACAATTTACCTTCAAAAGTATCAAACCAAATCTAAGAATTAGAAATAAATCTAAGGTGATATTTAGCAATTGTAATTGAAAATGTAATGCTTGAAGTATATGTAAATACAGAGAAATACATTCCTATCTAATCACAGAGTATCACATTGAAAATATCTTGACAAAGTCCTCTTCATTTGATTTCCCACATTTACTAATGACAGAACGATGTGAATTTGATTATAATTTGACAATTTTTAGGGCACAGTGATAATATACTTACATAGATCTGCTGTAAATTTAAAGCAGTCCAAAGATCACCAATATTGTCATCTGTTTATGGCTCCATTGGTCAAGTCAGTGGCAATACATCTAGAAAAATAGAGAGAAGTCAGGTAATACCTTAATTACACACTGTGTTTTTCGGTGTCCCCATCCCCTTACAGTGTATGACCCCTGGGTTGTGTTTCATAAAGCTGTGCGTAGATCTAAGCACGACTCTACGAACGACTGGTGACCCTTTCTCACACTCAATGATAACTCCTGGCTCTAAATCACTTCGAACAAAGGGTCACCAGTCTATCGTACAGTCATGCGTACATGCCCAGCTTTACTGGAATGGCGAGTCGTTTTCCAGGCCAATTTCATCACAGTTGTATACAAATCAAGCAACGAATGTTCAAAAAATGCAGATCTCAGACTATTGTCACACTTCTTTGGAACACAGCTTACTTTCGTTTTACATTCATCATTTAATTTAGTTTTTCATTAAATTGCTCCTTTAAACTTCTTAATACATGAAATTCAATTGAGAAAGATATTTATCCAAATAAGTAGCCCACAGAGACCATTTAATTTCACACCAATCAAAAGGTCGGGTCTCGAGATAACATCAGGAGAAGATGCGCATGGAGAGTGCATGCTTGTTCAAGGGGAGCGATTCAACCAAAGACAGGGATCCTAATAACAATTAAAGGGAAACACCAACCTCTGGAATCACGGTGTTCTCATTGAATAAATATAATCTGATGAACACACCATGTAAAGGTTACAAATTTTCAAAGTCACAAAGATATGATGATCCCTGCCGAAACATTGACAGAATCTATGCCGTCATGTCTGACAACTCCTCAATCACTCCATATACAAAACTTCACTTTTTTCGGGGGTGGGGTCAACAAAATATTGGTTTTCCACTGTGTATAGCATCATTTCTGCATTCATCGTGAGAAGAATCATGTTGAACCCTTACTCTAAAACTTTTCATTAATCCATTTACGTACAGAGTGAATGACGAGTTGTCCAACATGACTTGACAGTTTCCGTCAATGTTGCTGATCGCATGGATCCCCATCAGCAGCAGAGCAGCAGAGATTACGGATTGTCACATCTATGTGAATTTGACAATTCATGACTTTTCAATGGATTGGCCGATTTTGCTCAAATTTGCAGAGTATTCTGGATTAAAGAAATACTGCCAAACATCACTGACAGAGTACTTCATGGGGTTAAAACATTATCAAAGACTATTGGCCATGACCATAGAGAATCATCTTGCTCAGGAATATCCCAAAAAAGGTTTTTTTTTGTGGGGGGGGGGGGGTTGGGGCGGGGTGTTGAAATAAAGCTAAAACCTGTGCTCATATATACAGTCTGTGGACACAGACAAATTGTAATTTGCATCGAGTGCGAGTGTCTGCATTCACTGACGGAATAGAATGGTAATCTATATCATGGTAGTTCTCTATAGATGTATAGCCCATGATCAACAGATTAGAAAACAAATTTATATTGTAAAATAAGCTGGTAGTGTTGATATAACACAGATTTTAACAGGTACCTCTGAAACAACTAGACGATCCAGGCAGTAAGATTAAGGAGAATCTACATATAAGGGTTAATTATTGTTTGTAATATAGAATTTCGCCTCTTTCAAGACAAAGATGCAAGATTGAAGTGCTTTGACGGCAACATACTTTGGAATAGAATTGTATGACTGTTAAATTACAATTTTGATAATTTGTTTTCGAAAATTGGATATATCCAGGTCAGTGTTGCAAGACCCATGTTTATCAGCAAACGGAAGCGATACTGTCAATCTTTTGATGAAATTTTCATTATTTTGTTGTAGCGGGTGGCCACCCCCCTACTACAGTGGATAGTCACCATGACGTCATCGTCGGATTTGGACTATGGCACGGGCTCGGAATGGATTATTATCTTCTGAGGCAGCCAGGAATCCAGTCCCATCACCCTAAAGGTGAGTCGATCAGACATAATACTCATTTATTCTTGAATTATAGTATTTCTTCTTGTGTATAAATCGGCATCTGCTTCAATTTCTTGTCCAGCTCCTTATCAACATCACTACTTTCAGCAAATAAATGTTACTGTTCACGGTGGTAATATCAGATTTTTAATATCCCATCATTTTAGGAAGATTATTGTGATGAACAAATTAATATGAAACACATATTGACAGCACTAGCACCAAATCATGATTTTTGCCAGGTCTCACTCAATCTAGTTCTTACTCTCAGCTTACATCAACATGATTCATGATGGGCCTCACGGAAAGTCTCACTGCCAAATATCCTAGTTATATAATATTGATTCACCCGAATACTTTGCACTTAAAATAATTCTATGGCTTTACTTCGAAAATCAGTCGAGAACATCTTTAGCTTACATAAAATACAGCATATGGGACTAGGTCAACCAACCATTTCTTCACACAAAAGATCTTCCACACAAAGCACCTGACCAGCCAGGCAATAAAATTTACCGTCATCTCAAGTACGAATCCATGAAATCGGTAAACTGATGTCAAAAATTGTTCCGAAATATATATAATTACCTGTATCACGGAGCTTCGATCCGAAATCGCTTGTGTAAAGACAAATTACAGAGAGATAATGATGATGTGACTGCAGATGTGTTTAAGGAGCAACTCAAATGAAAATGTTTTCCACATTTGATGCAATCAGCTGATTTTGTTACGAAATCAATCGCCTAGCGCGCTGTCAGCCACTGCAATAAATCAATCTTCACACACAGCAGACGACGTACACGCGAAATTGTACTTCGGGGTTGCATCAGATGAGGGAAGTGGCGTGCAGATGGGAGGAAGGGGGGGGGGCGGGATGCCCCTTACAATTTTGGATAAGAAGGGGGGAATCAATAAAAATAATAATAAAGCCATGAAATATAAATGCCTGTAAAAAGTGCCCGATTTGTTCATGGGCGAAGTTTACATCCCGCAAAAATAATACCTCAGTCAATATCCCTGAAGAGGTTTGGATCTACATCCACATTTTGGAGGAAAAAAAAAAAGGGGGGGGGGGTGGTAAATTGGTGTTGGAGCAGGGAACTCACAACTCCCTGGTTGGAGCTATCCATTCCGGCACAGCCGATTTTATGCCGGTAAGATGGGGGTGAATCAGGCTTATATTAATTGAACGTTTTGAACGTGAACCATGAATGATTGCGTCCGGTATACCAAGCCATTGCTGTATATATACCGACTGAGCATGAGCCGCTCTCTTTAACCGATGTTAATCATATAGGATATCAGAACTTGAGCTCAAGTCCAGGCCTGGGACTGAGCTTAACAGGGGAAGGGGGAGTGGGGCTATATAGCTATCCTAAAATGCTCTCAAAGGGAGATTTTAGGGGAACTGAATTGGATCTTCATCTAAGTAGGTAAGATTGTGGTTACAAGGGGCTCTTTAAATCAACCCCCCCCCCCAAAAAAAAAAATGATAATACAAAACATTTAAAGTAGACTGGCGTACAACTTTTAAATAGACAATAGCTTTAGGAGAGCAATCACTATCAATCCCTCTTTTTTGTAGATTGCATGCAGCCTTCAACAGAGGCCAATGATTATAATAATCTTTGGGTCAAAACGGGAACTATTACAATCACGATATTCACAAACGGCGTCAAACAAGTTGGTAATATAGTAAAACATTTTGAGCGGGCCGTTAGTGGATTTGCAAACGGCGTCAAAATGTGTCATATGTAGACGTATATATTGACGCCGTTAGTGGAATCGCAAACGGCGTCAAAGAAGTCGGTAATATAGTAGAACATTTTGAGGCCGTTAGTGGAATCGCAAACGGCGTCAAAGAAGTCGGTAATATAGTAGAACATTTTGACGCCGTTAGTGGATTTGCAAACGACGTCAAAATTGATCCATATACTTAGACGTTCAATAAGGCCTTAAAATCACTCGTATGTTACAGACGTAAAACAACGCGGTCAAAACGAGTAGGAAAAATCGTGCGCATGCCTGATCTCATGCATGTTATGTTGATATTTCTAAATTCAGTGAACATTTCCTGGATGCATGATATCAATTGTTAGATTTACAATTTTTCCCCTCCTGTATCTAAATTTGCTATCAAAATTTATTATAAATCTGATGCACCCATTTCCAAAAAGACCACTTTCGTTATGTATTAATTAAAGATTTTATCCTTACACTTCTTTGTCAAATGCATAGAGAAAAATAATTTTTCACCTGATTACAAAAATCGTGCATGTGTGTATTTCGATAATGTGGATTGCATGTTTTTTTTGTTTGTAATTCATGTTTGATTAATCCAAATATACACAACATAGTTTAAGTAACATAGAAATAATCAAACATAATATAACACAGAAAATAACAATTTAAAAAACACACCGATTGGATCGTTTTTTAAATACTAACAAACAACAATGAAAATTAAAAAAAAAAGACATCAACGATTACATATTCCGCTTACTTGTTAAACGTTTGCTTCACAATTGATTATATTCTACCATTTGTGAAATCAATCTCCATTTTTTGTTGTGGTATTCTAATTTGTTCCACTGTTTCACTGTTTCTACACCTGAAAATATAATGTTCTGCTAACAAAATCAAGAAATTCATAGTGTACATATTTTGTGCATTTATACTCTTGGGTATTCCAAACAAAATATTTTTAGCACATAAGATGGGGAGCAGACTGATATTAGGAAAAGCTCTGTTCACCTGTAACCAAAATCGTTCAATCATATTACATGAAACAAAGAGGTGTTCTAAATT
>BQKZ01003769.1:54916-65926 GCA_036244855.1 Temnopleurus reevesii
TATCGGCCCCGCGGTCTATCGAACCCGCGGACTATCGGCCCCCCGGTCTATAGGACCCTGAACGAGGGGCCTATAGACCGCGGGGCCGATAGTCCGCGTTCTTGAGAGAGAGGTGAAGAGAGCGCGGTCTATCGGCCCGCGGACTATCGGCCCTGCGGACTATCGGGTGTATTCCCCTGCAGACTACACAAATTTGAAATTATACCATCACTCGGAAATAAAGAACTGGAGCTCCTTGTTTGATACCTCTCTTATAGCTTGAGCTTCGTGGTGTTGTGGTAATGGTTACTGATAACTCTTTATTATAACATAACGTTCTTGGAATGTTAGGGTTTAACTTGCAAAAATAATTTATAACTTTAAGCAAAATATCAATAAAACAATAAACATATACAAATTCATTTTTTTAATCTATATTTGTATTTCAGATTTCCATGCAGCTCACAACATAAACCATCAACTTTTGCTTTAATATTCTCTGAGGATCTTTCGTATATAAGTACAAATGTATGTTTATAAGAAAATAAAAATTCATGAAAATTCATGTAATGCAGTTATATAAAATACGCGATCATCATTTGTCTTCTAGGGTTATGCCCCAGTCACATAGAAGCCCCGACTGAACACGATTCAACACGACTTTTTATTCTGAGGCAGCTAATCGTGAACTGAACAAAGCGTCGTGTTCGATCGTGTTGCTTCCGGGCTTCTATGTGACTGGGGCCTAAAATCCTCATAAACTTGGCGGTGTTTCTAGCTAGAGAGATATGTGAAATGATTGTGGGATTTGTGAAACAAGCATGAAATTTGGCACACATGTTGATTATGTCTATTTGATAAATTTTGTTTTCCCTTTTTATATTTTTTCTCAAAAAGAATATTACCAATCATCAATCTAACATTTTCTAATATTTCAAATTGTCCTTAAAGTAGACTTCTCTTTTCCCCAAGCTCAGTAGGTTTGCTGATATATATTTTGTGCATAAAAAGTAAAAAATATGAAGGAATGACAGAAAAATCTATTTTTTTTAACTTTCTGTCTGGCGCCCTCTAAAGGTGAATTTTGCTATAACTATAGTTATTGAGTATTTATTTTAATATTTATGCATATAAATGCATGAAATAATTATGCAAAACAGTATTGTGAACTATTTATGAAGATGTTTTTTTATGTAAAAATAAACACATTGGAGGCTAGTTTCGCTTTTTTTAAGACCATGTGCAAACACATCCCAAAAATTCAAATTCAGTTATAGGCTATAGCGGCCATTTTGAAAGAAATTGTGAACATTTAGGTTTAAAAAGTTAACCCTGCAGTCATAAATGTTAGTGCATATACCCATTCTTATTGTGTACCATGAATGAAATGAAAATTCATTTGTAAATTCGATAGAAACTTAGAATATTACTAATGTTCATGTTGATGATGGCAGCCATTTTGAAAATAACCGCCATTTTTGTTACAGGCCGATACAGAGATGCCCTCACTTCTAAAAATCATCATATGGGTATACTAAACATGTGTGCCAAATTTCATGCTTGTTTCACAAATCCCACAATTCGGTCAAATTTTGTCACATATCTCTCTAGCTATTCACCAGTGTGCCGAACAACTCGGTCTGAAGGATTTCCGCACCTTTGTGTTTAACCTGCGTCGGCCCAGAAAGCGTTTTTTTCAACAAAAACGCTCACTGGATGTACAAATACGCAGGTCATACGGTAGACTGACGTTCGGCGTACGTTCAATCCACCATCAGTCCACCGTCTGCCTAACCGCGTATATACTGTGCGCTCGGGGAGTGTTTTTAATTTCCCCCCCCCCAAAAAAAAAAAAAAAAGCGGGGCCGACACAAGCTAAAACCAAAGTTGGCAGAGTCGGCCTTAGCATTACGCTATCTAGATGAGACCAAAGGGCTATATGGGACATACACGTTATAATGAGATTATAATGGTAACACAAACAGCAAAATTGCAACGATCTTAATCAGAAGCGGGCGAATAGGCGAGTTTATTAATTAAGTAATATATTCAAAGTTATGTGCCTTTCTTGCCAACGAGCGTGACATTCCTTTAACCGGTTGATAACTATAAGATTACAATACTTTAAATCTGCTTTGCATACATTAATTGTTGCTATAACGGGCAAGCCTCAGGAAACATTTTGTGTTAGAGTTATGCATACAATGTTCATCTATTAGTACACCCCGCATATAAAATTTTAAGGTCACTGGGCCCTATTGCATAAAAATTAAACGCAACTCCTAAATACGCGCTCCTGATTGGTTGAAATTGGAGTTGCGTTAAATTTTCTGATTTGCGTTATTTAAAACGCAACTTTTTATGCAATGGGGCCCAGGGCCTGTTTAAAAAGGCCGTGAATAGAACCCAAGCAATTTTCGCGCAAATTCGTCACGATTTTCTTATCTGAAATGAACAAAATCGCGTGATGGATTAAGGACTCAAGGCCGCTCTCAAGCCCCAAAACGCAGGAAACTACGCCGTGGGATACTACGGAGCTTAAGCAAAGAAGACGGAAGGGCCGATCAGGATGCTATTTCTCAAGCGCGGGGAAAATCTATCGGGCCGCCAAGGTTGAGAACGCCCGCTGGATTTCCCCGCGTTTGAGAAATAACGTCCTGATCGGCCCTTCCGTCTTCTTTGCTTAAGCTCCGTAAAAGAGATTGGCGTCTCACGGTGAGAGATTTTAGCGAGTGTTCACACACAAATCGAGCCGGGGATGTGTGAACACGGTGATAGTTTAAAATTCGGTAAAATTGGCAGCTTCTACTGCTCTTTCGGCCCCTCTTCAAGTTTGATTGTCTTGTCGTTCTTCGGGTCAAGGAAATCTTTTCCGGTCAGGTCAGGTACGTCAGAGCAATCCAGGATGGCAGAGTTGGGTACCTGTTATACAAACACGGGGAAAAAGACTGTCCATTCAAATAAGCACCAAACAAAACCTATTATCATATCATAAATATCATAAAAAATTAAGGAAACTGATGGTCGTCTTTTTCGACATTTTCTAATTTCAAAGAGTTTTCCATAGCCCTATATATATCTAACACTATCAGCTCTTAACAAAAGGCTTTATAAATAGCAGCCTGCGCCACGCCTTCCCGTCTTTTGAACAAGGCGCATTTCTGATATTTTATTTGCTCGCCTTCTGGAGAAGGCGCCAAAGTGTAGTTTGTTTTGCACCAAGGTGTGTTTGATTTCTTCACAATTAAGTCGCCTCTTTACATTTCCGATCAAAACAATGAACGCGCCTTGGCGTTTGCTAGTTGAACTGAACGTATTTAAGCTTCCGTAGGACTGTCGTACTTTCTGAAACCTTTAGGTTCCAGCTCTTATAATAATGTAAACCCTACTATTGTTACGTATACTTACAATAGTCATTGGCATATATTGCAGGTGATGGTGCGGAATCCCTGGATCATTGCATTTGCGGTTGTATGACAGGATGAAAGACCACCTTCTCCTACGACAGTCCTGCAGAAGCATATATGCTTCAGGAGTCGCTTAATTATTTCTAGCTCACTCGTCATACACTTGGCATAAGGCTATCCCGCCTTTTATGCAAGGTGCATATATATATATAATGCCCCGGTCACATATAGGACCCCGGAAGCAACACGACCCACCCCGACTCGTTGTTCTGAGGCAGTTGACTGTGAATTAACAAAGAGACGGGGTGAATCGTGTTGCTTCCGGGGTCCTATGTGACCAGTGTTTAAACGAGAACTAGTTCTAATCGGATCGTCTTCTCGCCATATCGTCCTAGAGTAGGCGCCTTGGCTATTTTTTTTTAACAAGCAAATCCTTGCCTTTTCGCCTCAAACGGGGCGTCTTACCGAGTTGAGTTGAACAACTTGCATTCGCGCCGAACGTATAATTAATGCCCCAGTCATACAGGGCCCCGGAAGAGGCACAATTCAACACGACTTGTTGTTCAGTTCACAGTTAGCTGTCTGCCAACAGTCGTGTTGAATTGTGTTGCTTCCAGGGCCCTAAGATTCCGTAGGACTGTCGTTCTGAAACCCTGCGGTTTTGGCTCTGGGACCCTACAATCAGGAAAATTGTTCATACTTACAATAGTCATTGGCGTGTACTGCGGGTGATGATGCGGAATCACCGGATCATTGTCCTTCCGGTTGTATGAGAGGATGAAAGACCACCTCCTCCTGTCGCTGTTGTTCGGGCTACTGCAATGCAGGAGATTACAGTGAAAGAACAGCGCATCTCCAGCGTTCAGTTCGACGAAGGAGAGGCCCAGGTTCTTCTTGGCAAACTCAACGCGCTCCAGCTCCGCGCCCGTCTGGCCGCCGACTCGGGTATGCTCGATGCGACCGAGTTTGTGAGACCCGGGAATGATCTGGGCCCAGTAACATAAAAAATATACAATTAACTAACATGATATATAAACTATTTCAAACGAATTTCAATCTCAGGCAAAACTCGAAAAGCTGCAATATTAAAACATTTTGATAATCACGTTGAGCAAAAACAAGTACAATTTTGATCGTTTTAAAGAAAAGTGGCAACGAAAAAAAAAGAGATTTATCCTGAAATGCATACAGGAACAATATGCTCATACTATACTTGAAGAGAAAAGTGCAATGTTCTCTTCTTTTCTCCATCCACTGAGAGCACATCAATGTATGGGTGAAGCGCCCCTTTAAGTTGCATAGTGTTGCTTCCTGGCTTCTAGTCAGTCAAATGGAAGCCCAGGAGCAACACGATTCAACACGACTCTTTGTTCGCAGGTAGTTAACTGTGAAATGAACAAAGGGTCGTTTTGAATCGTGTTGATTCCGGGCTTCTATACTGGGGTTTACCTGTAGACACCCGTTGCCCCTGTCGCATTTATCCACGGCGATGAATACAGAGTTCATCATATCAGGGAAAAGACATCCATTCTTGTACCAGTACCTTAAAAACAACAATTAAACAGAAAATAAATCAAATTGATTAGTTATGAGATAGAGGGCGCATCGGATATTTAATCAATTTGTTACCTCCAGTACAACTATTTACATATTTCATTTATTTACATTTTTGTCTTTTCATTTAGACAGGGTGGCCCTTACATAAAAAAAAAACACCCTGCGCGACCATATTTGTTCAATAACAAATGGGAATAAATTCACCGTTTGCTTGAATACCCCTCTGATCGCGCCTTCACATGATCAGAGCGGTATGTGAGAATCTGTGGTTGAGTGTTGTTGTCCCTGTGTGTTTAGCGCAAAGATATGTACATAGACAGATACTATTAGAACATAGAGTCCTCAACTGGACTTGACTAGATCTTTAAAACAAAAAATAATGATAATACTAACTGCCATGTATATAGCACGCAATCAGGCGAACTGCTTTATGATCCTCACATTATTTTAGCGTTTTTTTAGTTCAAAATAAAATGCTACCGTGTTAACAAACATGTCTTTAGCTTGAACACTTCAAGAAAGTTTGATGATCGAAGTTTGTGTGATAGGCTGTTCCATATCTTTCAGGCGCGCACCCAGGATTTTCATACCCGGGGGCTGAGCCCAAATTTGGCGCCCCCGCCACTCCCCGCTAAGCTGACAACCAAAATAAAAAATTTCCTTACCTCAAATCAGCTTAAATTTGGCGCCCCCCTTAGCGCCCTCGGGGGGCTGAGCACAAATTTTGCCGCTGCCCCTTTGGCGCCCCCTTATAAGCGCATTTAGTCAACAAATTTTGGCGCCCCCTGNTGGTAAAAACCCCGGAAGAATATACCGGTTGTATCAATTTTTTTTTACATGCATGACATGCCAACTAATGAAGAAGAATCAATAATGCAATTATAATTATTACAAGATTGCCAGACATCACAAAAAGCCATCATAATTTTCATTGCATTATTTGGTATTTGATAGCCATGTCACAATAAAATTGAGAAGCCTTTTTAGACACAAATCATAGCCAAAGCTGTATGAGAAACAGAGGTTAGGGAACTCTCCCTGCCCCCCCCCCCAAAGATCAAGATCAAGCTATCGCCGCGATTCCGCCCCGCCCCTATACTTATTGCCCATTCTTTTATCTGCCGATAGAAATATCGTACAAAAATGATGATACAATGATACAACAATTATGATTTCATTATAAATTTTATAAACATTATTTTATTGAATTCATCGATAGCATGAAGTTTGAAAGTTTGAGGAGGTAACTGCTTATGACATTGGCGACTGAAAATACGCTGAGCTAGAAATTTACCGCAGAATGTGTCTCGGTCTCATAATTACAATTAACGTCATGTTTGTTTTCTGCATCTGATTATCTGTAACCAAAGCAGTCTGGAAGTAATGCACATTTTGTTGAGAGCTGCACTTATGAATACGCTCTTGCATCCGTTGCCTTCAAGTCGGAAGGTTTGAGAAGACAACTGCCAAAGACACCGGTTCGTCTTGATTGGGAAGAAACTGAGCTGTAATTGATCGTAGAGTATGTCCCAGGGCTATTGAAGCCATGCCCTTCTCTGTGTGCTTCACACATTTGTCCGGAAATCCCCTTGAAATGCTCATTGGATTTTGATGGCTTGAAGTCTGATGGTTTCAGTGGGCACCTGCTACTAGTGGAATTGTTTTGCGCTGATTGGAAAGAAACTGAGCTAGAATTCACCACAGCATATGCCTCGGGTTTGTCAATGCTGCAGATGGCGTGCATTCTGCTGGCTCCATACTTTGGTCCGGGGTTCATTGTAGAATGCTCACTGGATTTCGATATTTTTAAGTCTGATGGTTTGAGTAGGCAGCTGCCAGAAGGAGTAGTGTGCGCTGACTGCAAAGAGAATGATGAGCTCTGTCCCATCTTAGAATATGTCTCAGGTCTTGCAATGCTAATGAAGTGATGTCTTCCGCAGGCATTTCTACCCCAAGAAGTAGTGCACAATTGTTGAGATCTCGCTGAGGCATCAGATTTCGATAATTTAAAGTCTGATGGTTTCAGAAGACAACTACCAGAAACAGTAGTGTGCACTGATTGCACAGAGCTCACTGAGTTGCCTTTCTCCACAGAATATGCATCAGGCCTCACAAGGGTCAGGAAATCGCATGGTCTCATTAAACGGAGTCCGTGTCCATCATCAGTATCCGGAGAAACTGTGTAGTTGTTTCCGCTCTCAGACTGCGCTGTACGAGTTTCCCGCCACTTCTGCATTTCCAGCCATTTCTCATTTGGAACATCATTTGCGTCACTTCGCAGGTTGGTGACAGGTACCTAGATTTTGAAAAGGTGTTGAGAAAAGCAAAAGAACTATGTTAATATACTTTTGAAAAATGTGCAATTTGCAAAATTCTCATGTCGAATCTAATTTAAGATCCCTACGTATTTTATTGAATAGAACATTCACAAAATACGTTTGAATGTCATTCTTTATAACCGGTTTATCTCTATAAACGTGTGTACCATCCCGTAACATTGACGAATGAAATAAGTTAAACGTTGCCTGAGATTACCAGATCACAAATGGGATGTGTTGGGTACATAATAATCATACTTACATAATGATAATCATTCTGTTACACACACATTTTCTCTCTACCAGGAGTGTAACACCATAAAATGAAAGGGGGTGATGGTGAAGAAAGATTTACTGAAACAAGATATATTTTTGAAAGGGGAAGCGTTTATGATATTCACTTTAATGTCATTCTTTTTACCTGGCGTTGCGAGAGATGGCGCTTCTGATGACGTCGCATGTTCTGGTTGCATCGCATTATGACGTCACTCTTGTACAAGATGTTTGGTTGGTTGCCATAGAGACCGGAATAGAACGCCTGAATTCTGCGATCCATCTGAAACAAGATTAGATAAGTTGACAATTGCGTACATTAAAATTCAAGCCGATTTTTCTAATATTATAATTAAGACGATATACTGGCATTATCTGTCATTAACAACGAGAGATAATTACAAAATAAGGGGTAAAATTGATAATGTTAATTTCTTCACGTTAAACAAGGGTCTGCGTGGTTCATGTTTGCACCATACCCCTCCCGCAAAAATAGTAACGATACAGGCCTGTCCATATGCACTCCATGATGACGGTGAATTGATCAATGATTTGTCAATTAAATGTGATACTCGTCGGGTCATCATCTGAGTAAAAGCATGTGCCCTAATACGTGTTTTTACGATTATTTGCATGACGGGTATTCTGTTTAGTCCAGAATCCATATAGACTATTTCCGCAAAATTAAGTCGGTCATGGTCAATGGAGCCTTACGTCGTGTATTGAAATGCACAGTCAGTGCGGACACACTAACAAGCAATTACAATAACAAGCCGGTTACGATTTGAATAGCATGACAAAAGAGCGTGGCGTTCGACTTAATATTTCGGAAATAGATTATATCGCGTTAAAAGAGATTTTTTTTGAAAGTGTAAACAGCGCAAAAATCGCTTCATACGTTTTGGGATCAAAACAACGGTAAAATCACGCATAGTACATTCATACTATAATGGGTTCATATCTAACGCCGATAACAGGGTGTAGTTTTATACGAAATATCTTTTTTTCTGGAAAAGCAATCGACAAAATAAAACCAAATTTTAAAGAATGCAAATAAAAACCATACTTACATGTTCACCTTGATAAAGTGGATGAAAAGCGTGACTCGGTTTGCGATCAACATGGTCACAAAAACTGTATTGTCTGAAGAAAAAAAAAACAGATTATAATTATGAATGTGATATTTGAGAGCGGAGCCTAGACCAATTCCTGATTGGAACATGGCTGTACGGAATAACGTTTGGACATTTAATACTATTTTGGATCTGTCCTTTTTGAATAGATAAACAATCTAACAGCAGAAAGAATAAACTACATCTCAATAACAAACAAACACAAATGAAAGCCAGTCCCCCTCCCCAAACCCCAGTAAAATACCCCCAAAACTCAGGAATTTAAACAAAACATATGCGAAGGGGAATATGTTGCCTTTGGTTTTCTAAAACTGAATCTAAATCCAAAACAGAAATGTTCAGCTAAATTTAAATGGTAAAGAAATTAAATAAAAATATTCAAAGAAATATTACCTTATATTTGAGTAATCCATGACAGAATTTTCCGAACGAAAATCGACGAAAATAATTCCGAAAATATACAAACAATATGCACAAATGCACAAGTTGTGTAGTAGAATAGAAACATTAAAAACACACGTGCTGTTATATAAGAGTTACTCCGCAACAGGCTGTGACGTCATAATACTTTCCTCTCTCCCGGGGATGCGCGCGCAGGAGTTTCTTGTACTGCGCATGCGTATAAACTAATTCAGCTTGATGACGTAACATAGGTACCATCAATGGGCGCGTTATCAACCTAAATTTTTGGCAAAATAGGTTTTTCCAAACAACTTTTATGGAACTTTTATTTTGGTCATGGGTTTTGATCAGTCTTCTTGAAAGTATCAAGTTTGCGTTAAAAAAAAAAGGTTTCAAGCAAAAAACCGAATATTACCGCATGCGCTTCCCGATTTTGCTTATGGATGTGAGGACATAACTTTTGTTATAGTCTCAAGCAGATTCTTAAAGGGGAACTTTACCCAGACATTGATGCACTCTCGGTGGAAGAAGAAATATACAATGATCAAACTGTGAAAATTTGATGAAAATCCAACAGTCTATTCAAAAGTTATGAATTTTCAAAGTTTTGATTTGAACCCCTCATGGGCTCATTAAATTTGCAACATACAGGCACAAAATGGCTGCCAACATGGAGAACTCTCCATTTACTTTGTACACAGAATTTCACATTTTCTTCTTTTTCTAAGAAAGTAGACCATAAATCAACAAAATTCATTCCAAAATGCATGCAAAATCTAAATTTTCATATCATACTTGAAGAGAAAAGTACAATTTTGTCTACTTTGACCATTGTATTTTTCTTTATCCACTGAGCGCACATCAATGTCTGGGTGAAGTTCCCCTCAAGGAGTAGACAGGAGATTTCCAACGTTTACGGAAAAGAGTACACGTCCAATGTTTTCAATCCATCGGTCGAAAAACAGTGTCTAGCTCAGTTGGTACAGTTTGATTTGGAATGATCCAACCGTAAAACAATTCCTCGTGGCGCTTTTGGTTCCAATCCCACAGTTGTTGCGTAATCAAAATACTTTATCAAATATTGCATTAAAAAAAATGTGCCTAATGCAAGGTGAACAATTGCATCGTGTCTGTAACTGTGTTACATTTTTACAATTTTCTTGATTGTATTCCATATTCTTCAAGAAGTTCATATTTTTTGTTTGCCATATCATATAATACAGCTTAGCAGTCAATATTATTTTGAACTTTGACGATTACCTCTGAATACAAACACACAACAGTCACACACATGACTGTACACATAATGATACCGGGCACGCACACCCAAAAATAGAGGCATACACAGAGACAAACTTACAAACACTCACATACACACACATGCACCTACACACACAATCGCAGAAACCCACACAAAGGCATGCACACATAAACTCTCTTTTTCTAGTACTCTACACATCTTTCCTCTTTCTTTCTTTCTTTAGTCTTTTGGGTGGTATCATTCATTCAGCGTTAACAGTCGACCTTTTCCTCTTGAAATTAATATTTTCAGACGATTGCTACACCTAATTTCCCCCCTAAAACGATACGTTTTAATGTTTCTCACTCAAACTACACTCAAATTTCACTTTTTTGATTCACGAGCTAGCTCCGGAGTTAATTTCGGTTTAAACATGTATTTCTCATGAAGCTGCTTTTGCATGGATTACAACTATTAGGCCTGAAACTCGTTGGGGATTCATTATAAGCTCTTACCACACCTCCCCGAATTTTCATAATGAAAAATCCACAGTCTGCAGTCAGAGACCACTCCACTATATGATGAAAGTCTGAGGGAGGTAACAACAAAAGTGATGCAGTGATGCAGTGATCACAGACTTTGTATTATGTACCATGCAAATTGCAAATTCGAAAGTCAATGGTTTGTACCTGCAGACGGGG